>LKNJ01004226.1:0-53546 GCA_002120245.1 Maccullochella peelii | reverse complement strand
CTCCTCCTCCTCCTCCTCCTCCTCCTCCTCTTCCTCCCTCCCAACATTATAATGAATTGTCCCACCAAAACCTGTCAGGCTGAATTTAGGTTTTAAAGCTCCATCGTGTTCTGCTGGTTCCATAAACACACGAGAGCAGGAAGCTGGAGCAGCGAGGCCTGACTGTAACTCTGTCAATGGTTTCCAGACCAGCTCCCATTAAAAACCATCAGAGACCTCGTGCGGTCTGCCAGAAACACGGAGAGGCCTCGAACACACCACGCTGCAAAAAATATCTCAAATCACCCGCAGGGAGATTCAGGTCCACTTCAGGTCTTATATTTAATATAAACTTCTTCCTCCCACGTCGTCTCCTCCTCTTCAGAGTGTGTGTGTGTGTGTTGAGGTTAAATCCTCCGCCTCGTCCAACCATGAAGGTTTCATTAGCAGCAGCAGCAGCAGCGTTGCATGACGTCGACGCCCACCAGTGATTTCACTGTGACACCCAGGAGGAGCCCCCCCCCCAAAACCTAACAACACTCGGTCTGCTAAATGTTTAAAATCTGAGGTTCAGATGAATCTATAACAACAGCTGGATGCAGGGCTGAGAGCTACGAGGGGCCGGCGGGGTCCTGTGGCCCCCAGGGGCCCCTCTCATTATCAGCCCCAGCCTGGTCTCTTACCCATGATGCATTATTCATCCACACAACTGTCGGCGAAGATACAACACTGTTGTCTTTAAGAACACACCCTGCGCCGCTCGCTGGGATATGAAGCAAAGCCTTCTGATGGATGTCCCCGCAGACCCCCAGAGCCCCCGGAGGCCCCTGGAGGCCCCCAGAGCCCCCAGAGGCCCCTGGAGGCCCCCGACACAGCAGCAGCAGCAGGAAATAAAAAACAACTCACCACATATTTAACAGACTTCTTTAACACTGCATCGTGCAGAATGAGCTGAATATCTGCTGATCAGGTGTGTTTATCATTTAGATTTTTTAATTCTGATTATTGATTATTGATTCCAGTTCTGACTGGATCCTGGTTCAGATTCTTGTCACATTATTTGAATAAGAAAAGAAACCAAAGCAAGCAGAGAGCAGCTTATTTTAACAATAAGATTCTTATAATAACATCACTTATTACATTATTATTAACTTGTTAACTTATTATTATCGTTAATATCTGAGATCTGAAACAGAAGTCGTGACTATTTTTCCTTTTCAGTGACTTCAGGTCTGCTGGTAACACAAACATCAGTATTGTTGTGTATTAACTCTGTTTCCTGCTCAGTTCTGCTTCACGCTGATGAACTGCTGAACTGGGAGGACTGGCTCACACACACACACTCACACTCACACACACGCACACACACACTCACACACACACACTCACACTCACACACACACACAGACTCACACACACACACTCACACACACACACACGCACACACACACTCACACACACACACACAAACTCACACACACACACAGACTCACACACACACAGACTCACGCACACACAACCTGAGGTCAGTACAGGAAGGTGGGAAATGAGGGACAGGAAGCAGGCTCTTGGCCCTGTCTGACCTTGTCTGATTTTTCCTCAGTGTGTGTGTGTGTGAGTGTGTGTGAGTGTGTGTGTGTGTGTGTGTGTGTGTGTGTGTGTGTGTGTGTGTGTGTGTGTGTGTGTGTGTGTGTGAGTGTGTGACTGTCTGGCTTCCACAGCAGCTCTGATGAGGCGACTCCCTCTCTTTCTCATTGGACGAGTGAACCCGCTGACACATGAAACCAAAGCAGAAGGTTTGTGTTTAAAATCAACTCGCTTTCTCTGAATTCTCGCTGTGAAGTTTCTGTTTTAAAGCCTCAAAAGATTCAAACAACAAAAACTGTAGCGTCCAAAGCAAATACAATGCTTTTACACAGGGCCGTTTCTTGCTATATGCGGCCTATGCGGTTGCATAGGGCCCCCAAAGCCACCAGGGGGCCCCCAAGCTGCCATTTTAGCCATTTTTTTTATTTTTAAGAAATTAAAATGACCGGTCTCTCTTAGCCAAGCGCCCTCGTGTGTTGAGTGAAAACACCTATATGCTAAAAAAAAAAAAAAAAGATATATATATTTCACAAAATATGGGCCCCCTAACAACATTTTGCATAGGGCCCCCACAAAGATAGAAATGGCCCTGCTTTTACAGCTCCAACCTGTTTTGCTTTGGTTTCATCTCGACAGCTTTGTTGCAGCAGAACACCTGAAGAGCTTCACCTGAAATACAGATTGAGCTCTGCTTCAGATTGATGTTCCCTCCTACAAAGAAACTCTCTCTAGCTCTCGGTGTTTTCCGCTCGTCTCAGCTAGCTGTGCAAACACAGAGTGGGTTTCTGAGTGCTGACGACAGACACTGATACATCAACACACTCTGTCGGACACTTTTAAAAATAAGGATCAACATTGACGCAACAGAACCAAAGATATCCTCTTTTTTATTCCACATATTCTTCTTCCTTGTCAAAAGTTGGCGCCTACATTACCCACAATGCAATTCAACTTGTGGCGTGTTATGCATATACTGTATACACATTAATATTTGGCAGGTCAACTGTTAACTACATATAATTTTAGAAACTCATAGGTTTCCTGTGTGTTTTAATCTGAAAAGTACCTAAAGCTGTCAGAAAATCTGTAGTGGAGTAGAAGTATAAAGTAGCTTAAAATGGAAATACTCGAGTAAAGTACAAGTACCTCAGAATTTGTGCTTGAGTCCATCAAACAAAGTACAACACTGTACTTAATCTAGTAAACATACACGCACAGTAGAGTCCTCATATAAAAGTCACATACAGTAAGTTAGCAGTTGTTAGCTAGTATAGCGGCTAGCTTAGTTAGCACTGAGCTGAACTCTAAATAAAAACTAAATTAACACGTCAGTCAACAGCTAATAAAACAGCACCTACAGATAATGTTCCAACGTTTACAGAGTAGATGAAAGATGATCTGGCAAAATGGTGGATGTAACTATAGAAGTGAGCGAGTTGCGGTTGCCGCTAGCAACAGCATGTTAAACTGAAATCAACTGTTGGTGGTAAAATATTGACAATAAAGTTTTTTATGATCTGACAATGATCGTGTTTATGCTGAACATTGAGACTCACACTGAGGTGAGAGGTGGTGTGTGATGACGGCTCATTTTAACATTACATGGCGTCTCTGTGACCTTTGACCTCACTGCAGTTAAACACTGACTCTTTGTCTTCTGTGAAATTAGCTTTTCTGTCATCGAGGCCTTAAAGAGGACGAGGAGATCCAGAGACAACAGCCTGCTCATATTGGCCTGTCAATCACAGAGGCTGGTTTCACCTGAAACGCCGCCGCCGCCACTCACAATATGATATTATGGAGAAACCCTGACTGACGTTTGACCCTAAAACTCATCATACTGAAACCCTGAGCTGTAAAAACCTGACAGGTTAATCTACACTGCAAAAAATCTCCCTCTGAACAGGATTTTCTGTCTGTTAAGTCAAAATAAATATAACAATGGGATCAGATTGTGTCACCAGATCCCAATAAATGTCAACAGTTAGCATATTGTTGGCTGTGATAGGACTTTACCTGCTAGCTACAAACACCAAAGATAACATTAAAATGTTTTGCTAGCGTAACATCAGTTAGAAACAAACAGCTAGAATAAACCTAACTTTTCAGCTATCATAACATCAATTAGCTATAACAAACACTTCATTGATTATGCTAGCTTTTTAGTAGTTACATTGGCTAACAGTTTCCCCCTGCTTCCAGTATTTGTGCTATGCTAGGCTAAACATGTCCTTGTATAACACCAGAGCTGTTTGTATACCGTAACATCAGCTAGCAAATAACAGTTAGTATATTGTTGGATATGATAAATGTTTACCTACAATAACAACAAAAAAATATATATATCTTAGCTGTTTGTAGCTACCACAACATCAGCTAGCTATGAACACCAAACATAACATTGATTATTGTATTTATATCTTCTGATATCTCAACAACATGACTACATGTTGAATGTCGGGATAAGTCTTAAAAATAAATATTAGCATCACAAAAGCAGAGGAGACTGAATCAAGTTAAATCCACTGGACTCTTTTTACAGTGTATGAATTCAGTCTGCTGATGATCAAAGCTGGTTTCTACACACACACACACACACACATTCCCAGAGCTGCAGATACGGTCTCTGAATATGTAGGTCAAGTGTTTTCAAATGTGTGTGTGACTCCGTTAGTGTGAAGGAGTGAAGGCGGGAGGACGCTGCATGCATCAGGAGACGCACAAATTTCTTCTTTGTGCTCTCTGATGGTGTTCGCCTGCTCCTCGGTGCCTCGGTGCCTCGGCGCCTCATGTCGCTGAGCTGCCGTCTGCAGCATGAAATCAACACGTGAAGCCGCTCAGTTAGAGAACCGGTTCTGTTGCCTCAGCTGCACTTTGTGTTTTGCACAAATTAGCAAAACTTAGCATGCTAACACACTAAACGTAGATGGTGAACATGGTGAACATTATTCCTGCTAACATTAGTACGTACTTAAGTACAGTTTTGAGGTACTTGTACTTTACTTAAGTATTTACATTTTCTGATACTTCTGCTGCATTTCAGAGGTAAATATCGAACTTCACTCGGAGTAAAGACACATTTATTCTGTAACGTTAGAGTCTGTGTAAAGGGAAAACAAAATAGGTGCAGGGGTTAGTAAGGAGAGGGATTTAAAGCAAAGTTGATTGGATTACTAAAAAGATGGGCGTGGCTGTAGCTGCAGGCCTGTTCACGTCCACACACACTCCTTACCTGTGGGGTTACATCAGGAGAGTTAAATGAATGACGTGAAGTCCCAACACGCACCTCCTGCTGTAATATTGTTCACTAGCTAACAGTCGGTCAAATTTATGTTGCCAAAATTAGTCATCAAAAATACTTTACAGGAAGAGAAAATCGACGGATTTTGATATTAAATACTCCAAAACGATCGAGGCCGTGAGAGTTCCTCCTCCTCTCTGCAGTCTGGCTGCTGGTCTCTGTTGATTCGGCTTCTTGATAAGCAGCAGCAGTTGAGAAAACAGACCGAGCTCACAGACTGCGCTCCCATTCGCCAACCCCCTGACCCCCTGACCCCCCTGGAGACGGCGCTCTGACGGAGCTGAGACTTCAGATCACGCCATCGCGTTGCATTCTCAGTAACGTAAACAAACGAAGGGTGGAGGCAGAAATGATGATCGACCTGCAGACTCAGATGAAGCTGAGCTGATTCTTCACCTGGGAAACAGTTTGAAACTCAACGTCCACTAGCTTGTTCTGGAGCTTTCAACCGTTTCACACCATCTACACCAGCAGTTTGAAACTCAACTAAGTAAACTAAGTAAGTAGACGCTGAGTTGACTTTCAAACTCCACGTCTTTAACTTCTCCAATAATGTCCGACGGTGCCCAGACAGAGAAAGACAGGACGTTTAGCTGCATATTTATTATTTATCACACAGCCGCTCTGACTGTTATTGTGGTTGGACGAAGGCTTTTTAGACAGCGGGACTTAATGGACGGCAGCCTGTCTGTCAGTCTGTGCTTCATGCTAACACGCTAAACTAAGATGGTGAACATTATACATTATACATGTTAGCATTGTCACTGTGAGCATTTAGCGCCTCACAGAGCTGCTAGCATGACCGTAGACCATCAGACACGAAAAGAATCGACCAAACAGCTTGAAGCGATTTTATTTTCTGTGAGCTTAATGAGATAAATGTTGACGTGTCACAGAAAGGTCACAGGTCCGACTGCGTCAGGTTGGCGTCAGGACTTTTACGTGACTCTTGGGGCTCGACAGCCTGCTGGTAGCTTGCTCCATGTTGGACTCTGTACAGACAGTGAAATGAACTGACTTTGATCTGGAGGTTTGCTCCATGCTGGAGCCGCTAACACTGACACCAACGTGACATAATTTCACTAATGTGCCCTTCCTTTTCTTCATACTGTGTGATCAGTTTATTATCAGCCATTTCCTCCCTGCTGCTTTGGACAGACACATCATGGCGTCTACATGTCCACTTAGAAACAGACGAAAACACAAGGTTAATCTGATCTGTTAAACCTGCTCCAGTTAATCCCGGTTTACTCTGCTCAGATGTTTGAATGGCAGCTGGGAGCTGATTAAACGCTGACTCTGGTGTGCGTTCGGGTGTCAGACTGCAAACATCCATAATCTGATTCCCCATCAGACGTCTGGACGACTCGTCTCAGCAGACGTGTCGAGTCACTAAAACGTCCTGCAGCGAGCCGACTTAACTGCGAAGTTCTGCCACTTCACTCTGGAAAACTTCTGTTCTCCTTCTGCTTAACTCAGGTTACATGTTGTTCCGTCTCTGATAATTAAAGGATTCGTTTTAGAACTTTCAGGTTGTCAACTCACAAAACGAATGAAATGCTGTTCTGTGAGACGAGAGGATCAATATCAGTCTTTGTTCTAATGCTGAGGATATATGTGGGATTTCATTCCTGCAGGGTCCCACTGCTTTCCTGGAATTCAAATACTTTTTCAGTGACTTTCAAGGACAGCCAAAGGCATTCCAGGACTCCTAACTGGCTGGTTTTTAAGTCTAAAGTGAAATTCAGATCAAAATCACCTTTAATTCAAAGACAAATACCAGCTCTTAACAATGGATTTACACCTGGAACCTCCTTAAGGATACAAAGGCCCTTCAAGGACCTGATTTCAAGGATACTTTGAGACCACTTAAAGACCCTTAGGGAACCCTTGAGAATACCTGGAATTTAACTATGAATCTCAACTTGAGCCCACACGGACACAGAAGTCTGTAAAGTTTGAATGTTTACAAAGTTCTGCCACTTTACTGCTGGAACTTTATTTTGAAGTTCTTGTATTTTCATTCACTTAAATTCTGATTCCCCCCCGTGTTAATTAAAGGTAGTTTTAGTTTTGATCATTTCCAGGTTGTTGTCTTGCTAAATGAATGAAATCTCTATTTTCTGTCTGAGTGAGATGAGAGGAACATGTTCAGGACATTTCAATGACTTTCAAGGACCGCTAGAGAAATCTAATGACTCCAATAATCATTTTAGAGTATGATGCTTCTGTTCACTTCACCACAATTACAATTTATTTCAAAGACCACATTAAGACCCTTGGAAAGCCTTGACACCTCCTGGAATTTAACTTTGAAGTCTCATCAAAAAGAGTCCTTGCATGTGTGACATCACCACCTGCCGAGGAGGATCATGTGATGTAGGCGAAAGCTCTGGACCTCGGCCTTGAGCTCAGATTGAAAATGGCCAGTGAAATGTAAACATCTTTATGAACTTTTGATCTAAAACTGACCCTTTAAGGGCCCACCTGACCCCCACCCCCATCACAGATCAATAGTGAAGCAGCGACTCAGTTCCAGCTGATTTATTCAGTTGTTGACATACAGACTTCATCGTGAAGTTAACGCAGTTTCCCTTCTGCTACAAAACAACTCGGGATGGTCCTTTACTTTTTAGCTTTTCTTTTATATTGCACAAAAATAAGGAGCAAAAAACAAATATGTGCCGTTGATGATATAAAAACTGTAACAGAAACTCCAGTTTCTCTCCTATCAGGACTCACTCACACCAATATACATAAACGCCTAAACTTTAACTATTTTACACAACATATACAATCCTGGATCCAGTGCCACTTCCTGTCTGCACACTCTTAAAACAACAGCGAGGCCCTGAAGCCAGGCAGGCTGGCCGGGGTTTGAACCCGCACATGCTCAGTTACAAATAATATTCAGTCAGAATGAAAAGTGGTAGAAGAAGAAGAAGTGCCTGAAAAAGCCTTTGACATTCCCTTTGACTGTACAAAAATATGCCTGAAAATAGTTTGACTTCTTGATATCTTTAAAAAAAGATGAGGTATGTTTGGTTATGTAAATATCAAAACGGTTTCCCTCCATACCTGTGCTGCTCAGTGTGGGTTTAACGCCACATTTCATGGCGTTTCCCCACAAACACAACAAACAGGAGGAGAAACGCGTGAAGAGTCATAAAACAGTCCTGAAGAGTTGGTCCTGCTGCTGGGAGCAAGAGAGCTCAAAGAAAGAGTATTTCATCCTGATATTAGTGTTAATTACAGTCTGGACGGGAATGCATAGTTCGGGTCCCACTTCAGACCCGAGCAACAGAAAACTAAATCCATAAAACCCTGTTGAGGTGACGTAATTTCATTCATTTTTTGCAGAAGTACCGCAGCGTGTTTCCAGTCCGGGGAGCCCCCCAAAACAGCCATCCGCTCCCGGGAAGCAGCCCGATCGCCCCGGTCCCTGACTGGCTCTGGAGCTGCAGAACCGGATCCGGGGCAGATGAGGCGGGTTGATAATGCTAATCCCCTTCGTTCCCTGACCAGGTGTGGTATTGATAACCCCTTCGTGGGATCAATAAGTGAACACCAGGTCCGAGAAGTTGGCCTCCAGCCAGTTCCCGGCGATCATCTCGCTGAGCTCCGGGGTGCAATAATCCGGGAATTCGAAGTGGGACCCGAGGCTGCCCTCGCTGCTGCACGAGTCCAGGTCTTTATCCACCATGGACAGGCTCAGGTTCCCCGGGGCCGCGCTGGACGCGGAGTTCCACGGCTCGGAGGAGGCGTGGAAGCCGGCCAGGAGGCTCAGGGTTAAGTCTGCCCCCTCCACGGGGAGATCGTCCAGGTCCTCCCCGCAGCAGGAGGAGGAGGAGGTGGAGCCGGACCGGGACGAGGATGCTGGTGAGAGGGAGGCCGGGTAGGAGGAGGTGCTGGTGGTCTGCCGGGTGATGTTCTTGAAGCTGTAGAAGCGCCGACCGGACGAGTCGTACATGCTGGTTCCCTCCGGTTCAGCGGCGGAGCTCAAGCTGGCCGGCATCTTGGCGAAGCTGTACTGGGACGACTCGTCCTCCTCGTCCGCTTTAAACTCCGGCTCCTCCTCGGAGTCGTCTTCATCCTCCTCCTCCTCCTCGTCGTCGTCGTCCTCCTCCTCGTCCTCGTCGGTAAAGTCCCGTTTAACTCGCTTGGTGGTTTTAAAGCTGGTGGTCAACACATACCGGTACCGGGGGTCCGGGTGCTGGTGTTGCGGGAGGTGGGTGCTGGCTCGACCAGGACCGACTACCGGCTTGCTGGGTTTCAACTTGGAGAATTTCTTCGCGGCGGCGTGGTTCTTATTAGCGGGTCTGACGACAGTCTTCTCTGAGTCAGACTGAGCGGCTGGCTTCCCCGCAGGAAACGGACAACCGTCCGTCTTGGGCTTCTTCTTGGGCCGGTACTTGTAGTCCGGGTAGTCGGCCATGTGCTTGAGCCGGAGCCGCTCTGCCTCCCGGATGAACGGGGTCTTTTCGGTGTCTTTTAACATTTTCCACCGTTTCCCGAGCCGCTTGGAGATCTCCGCGTTGTGCATGTCCGGTGACTGCTCCATAATCTTCCTCCTCTCGATCTTGGACCACACCATGAAGGCGTTCATGGGCCGCTTGATGTGGCCCGATGCCGTTTTACACCAGTCCGCCTTCAGCGGCACTGGGCTGCACGCCGAGGCAGCCAGCAGCTCGCTCTCCTCCGGGTCGGTCGCCTCGCGGGACCCGGTGTTAATCCCCGCCCCGCCATGTTCCGTCTGCTGAACCATGGTCCGAATTAATGTTTCAAACTGACGGACGGACTCGAACAACCCACCGCAGACGCTTTCACTGCTTTATGTCTCGTCTTTACGGCTCCGTTCAGTCCGCCTGCATCTCTCACTCTGTCGGCTCTCAGCTCCCAAACCGGCGTCTTATTAACCGGCTGATCATGCGCGCGACGTTACCGCCCTCAACCAATCACCGCTCTTCTTCTCCAAAACCTTCCCGCCTCCGCAGCGCCCTCAGCCAATCACAGTTCTCCTACCCTCCCCGCGTGCCCGCCCACAGGCGTCTGTAGTTACTTCAATTCAGTTTCAATTGATAAATCATTACAGGGAAAGTAATCGATATTTAACGTGTTTTTATTGCTGTTGAGTGATATTAAATCGCAGAATTGATATTTTCAAAGCCCCTGATTTAAATCAAACACGTTAAAGCATCATATTTCCCGCCCCCTCCGTGCTTTTCAGTCTGTGTGCCAGACAGTTTTATATGGAGATAAAATAATCTCAATAATATTTACAAATGTGTATCACATGATCTACAAATGAAAAATAAGATTTGCAAATGTGTACAAGGATTTGTGCGTCATTTTGGGTTCCAACCTACACACAAAAATACCAAGCACTCTGAAAACAGTAAAACAGTTTTATAAATGCACACATCACAACCTGAATAAATATTTATATTTCACATACAGATTTTTAACTTCAACTTCTCAGATCTGAAAAAGCTTCCTGTGCAACAAATGTCTAAAAATATTTGTGACATTCTTTTGTATTTATGTACCGATTGTTAAATGTGTGCATGGATCAGCTTACTGTCACTATTTTATTCTCTGGCTCTACACAGAATCCAGAATGCATGCTGCATTTAAGTGCTGGTGGAAAACTGGGACATCTGGGCTTTCAGTGAATTCGTGTTTAATTTCAAAGTGGGAAAGACGTTTTTCTAAATAGACAGAATAGCTCGTTACCCCTCGATTAGAACACATATTCACATTTATCAACCATAGACTACAGTAACCTTAACATGTAAATATATGGTTTAAATAAGCTGCTGTTAGGTGGTGGACTTCTTCAGACCAGCATGTGCAAACCAAAGCACAACATTCAGAAAAGGCATTTAGCTGAAATCTTCTCACTAATGAAAAACTCATTCACCATGAAAATACTGTAATAGCACAATAAATATTGTTTGTGGCAAAGAAAGGGTTAATATTTTTCCTCTGAGTGATACAGAAGTGAGCCAATCAGGTGCTTTGTTGTAGAACAGAGTAACCAATCAGCAGTCTTTGCTAGCTAACGGAGGGTCTTGTTGCTGTCTCCCTGTGGCAGCGTTAGCTTCTCTGTTTCAACATTGTTAGCCTGAGAAAACGTGCACGCAGACTTAAACAGATGCAGTGACTTAAACCAGCGCTGAGTAAGAAAAAGTATAAATAATACATGTTATTTGTTAAGCTCTGAGTACTGCTAGGCTAATGTATGTAAAACGCCATAGGCTTAAGCTAATTATGTTAGCATGTTGTATATGTAGAGAAAATGTGACTAACAAAACACAGTTTTGTCCATGAACCTCATGATGAACATTGACAGTTTTTATTGAGCCAAATTCTTATTATTTTATTTCATTTAATTTATTTTTGCACAGTAACTGAGCGTCTTCTTCACTGCATGTTTTACGTTGTATCTCTGTGCATGTGACAAATAAACAACCTTGAACTCCGAACCTTGAATTTTATACTTTTGTTAAATGTTCTTGTTGTTTAGCCACACTTTGTGTGTGTTAGTGGAGTCAGTTTAAAGTAAACTTTACTGCACTTTGTTTACTTATGTTTTTTTCTTTTATGGCCAAAAGCAGAAAAGGCCAGGGTGGCAGCTTCTTCCTTGTCCTCCTCCTCCTCACTATCACTGACATCTTCATCGGGGGAGGAAAAGAAAAAGAAGAAATTAAAAAATGAACAATTAAATGTTACGTTTTGTTTTTGCAGCCTATATACAGAATAAAACCTTTATATTCCAGCCTGCACACGTTGTTCCTACTGTGTAATTACAGAGTAACAACGGGGGAACAGTCAAGAACTGTCTGCAGTCTAATTAAAAGAACCCACCTTCATATATGTGACATTATTACTGTATTATGTTTGTTTTTCGTCCTCACATGACGATACAGTCATTCCACAGCTGCACACTTGTGAAAGGTAAGTCAGATTTCTACTCCAGCCTGCCCGTTATGAGCTGCTGCAGCGCTGGATGAACAAAGAATAGATCCGTTTCTCCACTTGTTCTTATTCCAAATGAAGCAGAAGATACGGGCATAAAAAATCCCTGAAGTGGGGGTGTAGTTGGCCTGCTAAGGCCACACCTGTAAGACATGATCGTCTGCTGCCGTGAGCAAAGGGCCAAAACATCTTGTTTTTATTGCACTTCATCCATTAGTATATACGTTAACCACAATTACTGAAGAGGCACCGGCTCTGTTTACCAGTAGGTCCGACTGTAGCCCATCGGTAGGCAGGTAGGCCTTCCACTACTTACCAGAACACTTACAGCAGGCTGCAAGTAAACGTCTTTCCCACTCTGAAATTTAACATGAATTCACCGAAAGCCCAGATGTCCCAGTTTTCCACCAGCACTTAAACGCAGCATGCATTCTGGATTCATGGGATGTGTGAGCAGATTCCAGGAGCTTTTTAAAGGATTCAAGAAATTCTCAAGGATTCTTTAAGTGGTCTTTAGGTCCTTCAAGGATCATTGAAATTGTCCTTGAGGAGCCTCTGAGTGTCCTTTGTGGTGTTCCAGGAATCCTTGAAGAGAGTTTGAACGTTCCTGGAAGAGGACAGGAGTCCTTGAGGAAGTTCCAGGAGTCTTCAAGGAGGTTTCATATCAGGCATCTGAACGCACGCGCGTGTGTGTGTGTGTTACCATCCATTCACATAGATGAGCTGAGCCGTTACTCAGGAATGTGGCTGTTGTTCTGTGAGCCGTCAGAGGTCAAAGGTCGAGCTGCTGCTGCAGAGGTGACAGCTCTTCAGGTGGAAACAGGAAGTACTTAACAATTATACTAAACCATGACAACAGAGAGTACTGCGTCCTGATTGGCTGCAGGATGCTCAACGTCTCCTGGTCGGAGGAGTAAAGTAGGTTTTTATTGTGAAGGCCTTCACAATAAAAGCATTTAGCGTGAAATGTCAAACATGTAGGATGATGACAAACACAACAGCAACAAAATAAAAGTTAAGTTTAAGAAAAACAGAAGAAAGATTTATTAAAACAGCAAATGAAAAGATATAATAACAGAACAGAGCCTGTTGAGTCCTAAAAGCTTTAATCTCTCTCAAGAAATCTTCTGAACTTTCTAGAATCAAGTTTTATTCTGATTTATAAAGACAGAGAGTTCATTAACCCGACGGTCTGGAAGTTTTCGGTTGTTTCTGTGTGTTTGCAGGATGTCGACTCATCACTTGTTTTCAGATTTCAGTGAATGTTTTTGCAGTTTTTGGAGATTTGGCGTCTCAGGTGACCTAGCCTTTTTCTAGCCCCGCCTCCGATGACGTTCTGTTTTTTAGTCTTTAAATGTGATGCAACACTGAGTACTTTACCTGCTTTCTTTTTAATTGAATGAGTGTTTCATGTTTTGATTTCTTTTTAAATGTAAAGCACTTTGCGCTGCATGTTTTGAATGAAAGCTTATTATTATTCCCACCTGGCGTTATGCGTCTCCAGTGACCCGTGATCGGATTTAAACTTCTCGTTCGATATGCAAATAAACACAAACATCATTTCCCTTTGCAAACGTGTTTTTAACCGGCCGGAGGCAGAAAGGCACTTCCTGTGCTGAGTCTGCTTGAAATCAAAAGAAGAAGAAGAAGTTTGCAAAGAACAGCGCAGTCTGGGTCTAATCCTTGGTGTGTTCCAGACCAGATCTCCCAGGATGTCTGACACACTCATAATAAATCTCTAGCAGAGGACGCCAGCTGAGGAGGCGGGCCTTCCTTCAGTGTGGCCCGGGACACATTCACCTACACACTGCAGCCCAGACCACCTCCGAATCCGGTCTGAGCGCTCGGAACACGGCCTCTGGGTTTGTGGCTAAGGTTTGTTCTGCAGCTCGTTATTCTGTTCATCACATGCAGCGTGAAAACCTCTCAGCTCCTTACTACACCCCCCCAACCCAACCGCCCCACCCCACCCTCATTTAACATGTGTATGGAGACAGAGGCTGTCGGGGGGGGGGTGGATGTATTTGCATCTGGGAAGAGCTTCTTGTCAACAATTAAACACTTAAACCCTCCACAAACACACGGCTCTGAGCTTTTACTGCTGCTTCTGTCACAGTCTGACTGTGCGAGCTTCAGATCAGCTGCAGGAGGGTTTATGTTTCGTGAAACCCGTCTTGGTGAAGTCCATGAAAACACAAGTGCAGCGGCCTGAAGAACAAAAAGAATGAAGCTGCATGTGAAAGCATCTTTTCTTTCTGTGTGTTTGTGTGGTTGGAAGCAGCTCGGTGAGGATTTGAGTGTCCTGCACCACCTGGGCTGACAGGACACCAGACAGCAGCAATGAGGAAAAACTCCCCAAAAGACCCTTTTCCAGGATGGACCGACAGGAAGTAGTTTAACATAATAAAATGACCATAAGGACAACCAGCAGGACTCCTGGTTTAGGGCAGCATTGAGGTCAGACTCAGTTAGCGCCACAGCCAGCTAACAAAAGATTAGCATCGTCCTAATCTTTTGTTAAACTCTGAAGTATCAGCATGCGTTTAACAACGTTAGCATCCGCAGTAGCCGTCAGTTAGCTTAGCTTCCTGATCAACATGTAGAAACATGAATGTACAGAGGAGACGTGGTGCGTCATGAGCTCCTTCACAGCGTTCGCAGACGTCCACCAGCCAGAGCAGGAAGCACTCACATCTTTTACTTCAGTAAAAGTAGTAATACTACAGAGTATAAATACTCTGATAGTAAAAGTCCTAGGTAGCTTGTGATCAATACAGTTATCTTATCTTAATCTATAATAATATATTATCATTTGTTTGTTAATTATATTTTGCATTAATCTGAATCTGCAAAGTAACTGAAGATCAATTAAATGTAGTTCAGTAAGAAATAAAAGTAGCATGAAGCTCGCATACGAAAAGACTGACAGCTGATTGGCTGAAACAGAGTGTGTGTGTGTGTTGAGGATGAGTCAGTATAAAGTTATCACTTACTTTCTGTCCACTATAATAACTTTATTGATCCTCTGACTCTTCCTCTAGCGCCACCATCAGGTCAACATGTTAATGTGTCCAACACTTCCTGCAGAACTACAGACATTCCCATCAGCCTCAGCTGCTCTCTGTGTTTACTGCTAACTAGCTAATGTTAGCATGCTAACTAAGTTGGTGAATATTATACCTGCTAAACATCAGCATGGTAGCATCGTCATTGTGAGCATGTTAGCATGCTGATGTTAGCATTTAGCTCACAGAGTTGCTAGCATGGCTGCAGCTGCGGAGCTTCTGTTAGCACAGAAACACAGAAACACCTGCACAGGTGACCAGAGACCTGAATCATGTTAGAAAGCCAGTTCATGTTGTTGAAGTGGTTCATGCTCGCACCACACACACACACACTCAGTAAGCTATGTATTTGAGTCCAGTGTTTTTATTGATCTCTGTGTCCAGAGTCCTGATGTAATGATTGATTAACTAATAAACAAACTGTTAATTGATCATCAGTTTAATGTGAGCCAGACCTGATGGGTCCAGGTGTGACTTCCTGTTCTGAAACACCTGGAGGAGTTCAACTGTCCTCAGGTCTGTTTACCTCTGACCTCTGACCCTGCAGTAGCAGGGTGGACAAAATAATAGGAACACCTGTAACTGAGACCGGTTATTTTTCCTCAGTCGGTTGAACTGTGTGATCAGCTGACGGATCAATCAGCAGGAGGGTCAGTGAGTTCAGCCCTGATCGGATCTGATCAATACTCCTGATCAGCTGATAGAGCAGCAGTCTGCAGGTGAGAGATAAAACTCACTGACTGAACACACACACACACACACACACACACACACACACACACTGCAGACACAGAGCAAGTCATGACATCACTTCCTGTCAAACTGCTGACCTCTAACCTGCCGCCGCCTGTGGGATTGTGGGAAATGGTGTTTGTTAAAGACAGAAATATTAAATAAAGATTGTTTTTTAAACTTTGTAAAAGTACAAAAGTATCAACATCAAAATATATTTAAAGTACCAAAAGTAAAAGTACTCATTATGCAGAATAATATATATGATATTACTGGATTATAATTATTGATGCATTAATGTGTTCACATATTCTGCTGGTAGTTTGTGAATTTACCCTGAAGATCAATAATGAACTGATAATATTATAATAATATAAAAATAATATTACATCATCATTTATTTGTTGATTATATTTAGTTTTAATACTCTGAATCTGCAAAGTAACTAAAGCTGTCAGAAACATGTAGTGCAGTAAAGGTAGAAAGTAGCAGGAAATGGAAAATACTCAAGTACAAGTACCTTAAAATAGTACTTAAGTACAGTAGCCTACTAGAGTAAATGTATGTAGCTACTTCCCCCCCCGCCTGAAGGCATGCTAACGTGCTACGTTAGCATTGAATTCAAACCTCAGTTGAACCTGATTGTTGCTGATCAAAGTGTAAAGTCTGAGGTGTCCTGAAAAGGCCACCGTACAGAAGATAAACTCTTTTGATTTATGGAACTACGTGTTATTTCCTCTGGCGCCACTTTCAGGACAAACTGTGTGTTGTTTTACGTATTAGCGCTACACATTTGTACATCACATTCAGCCTCTGCAGACTCTTAGTCTGGTTTGATGCTGGTCCTGATGAACCCGGTACAGTGGGGGGGGCTCCTTTAAACACTGAGACTTTGCTGTAAATAAAGTTCTGAATCACAGGTTTGTAATATTATCGCTCCGTCTGTGAAACTTGCTGACAGACCAGATTATTAACAGACTCTGGAGACCTGATCCTAGTCCAGCTTCAGACGCTGCTGAGTCAACGTCTGTCTCCTCCTCCAGGTAGAGAGACTGGCAGGCAGGAGGTGAGACGGGAGGTGAGATAGGAGGTGAGGCGGGAGGTGAGACGGGAGGTGAGACAGGAGGTGAGACAGGAGGTGAGGTCAGACAGAGGGAGGAATCTGCCTTCATCAATCTGGATTTCGGAGTCCCTTCATCACAAACCGCACATTTCTCTCTTACACATTTGGTTTGGTGCAAATAAATAAAAGTCAAAAATTACTTAAAAAACGTAGCCAGACAGAAAAACTTGTCTCGCTAGCTGGCTTTCATCAAGCCAGCTAGCTCGACCCACCTGTTGCTTGTTTCCTTGAAGCTCAGTTGATTTGCAGTCAGACGACGATGACAGAAATTCACGATGGGAAATGAACGCAACGCGATTTTAAACAGTTTGAGCGGTTTTTGTCGATTTTAGAGTTTTGGTGCTGTTTGAAGTTTTTTTGAACACACACACACATTTGACACGTACCTCAGGCGAGCCGGGGTTTGATCCCACGTCTCCACGTCTCCAGGCGGTATCCTTCCCTACTGGACCATCAGCACCGGTGACCAGCAGAGAGAGAAAACAGATCAGACTGAGGAACCTGCAGAAGATTCACCTCCATCGGTCCTGAGAGAGGAAACCTTCAATCATTCTGTTGTGGAGCCGTCTTCAGCTGCTGGTCTCATCATTTACAAGGTAAAGGTTTAAAAGCTGGATGTTTCCATGTGGACCCTGGTGGGAGCTGTCAGTGATGTGCAGCTTCAAGCAGTAATCAGCAAATCCTAGTAGTCAGTGCTCTTGGCTTTTGACCGGGTGACCTGGGTTCAGTTCCAGTTTTGGGAAAAGATGGTGTTTTTTACAGGGTATGAAGAAAAGATTTTAATCTTCTTCTTCTGCTTCTGAACCAGCAGAACTACCAGAACTTTGTGAACTACGTCAGCTCTCACAGAGAAAATGATTCAATTTGGAGTTTAGAAAAGAAAAGGAAAAATGACATAAGATTCCCTTAAACAACTTTTTAAAATCATTTGAACATCGATGTATTACTAACAAACGGTGAACCATCTGTTGTCCCATGTGGTCTGGTGGTCAGGATTCCTGGTTTCCACCCACGTGGCCGCGGTTCACTTCTCAGTGTTGGTAAAGATGCTGTTACTCTACTATGAGCCCTTCTTTTTGAAAAGGAAGATTAATGCTAACATCAATACAGGATCTCAACCCACAATCTCACTCAATCCACGTGGCAGAGAAGTTTCATTTACAAGGAAAACCAGATCATGGTCCTGTTGGCTCTAATGGTCTGGACTCTTGTTTTCCACCCAGCTGGTCTGGGTTCAAATCCAGGTCTTGTAGAAGATGGTATAACTGGTCTCTGTGATTTTATTCCAAGGGAAGAACGGATCTGAATCCACAGCTTCTCTGTTAGCAAAGCCGCTTCTGAACCAGCAGAACTACCAGAACTCTCTGATTGATCAGAAGATCAATACATCTGGAGTCCAGAGAAGAACTCTCAGGGAGAGGAAGAAGACCAGACTGAAGGAAGAACCTGCAGAAAAACTTTACAAAGAGTAATTTAAATGTCACACAGTTGACATGAGACCAACGATATTCAGGACTTCAATGGAAACTGAACCCAGTTCTGCTGCTTCAGACTGAACCAGAACATTTAGAAAACTGGAACTTTCACAAGAGTTCAAAGCCACAAATCTGCATGTTGAACGCGACATATGAGAATAAAGTTGTATTTTTGAGACAGAGAGTATAACGTCAGACTATTTCAAGATTAAACTTCTTTGTGTTTCCTGGCAGTTGATGTGTTTCATGAAGTGAGTCTCGATCTGTTTCGCCGCCCCCTCAGGGAAACTGTCTCTGCTGCGTGAGGAGAATCCAGAGCAGCCCGCTTTCCTCAACGACCAATTATGCATCGGGAAGCGTGGGGGGTGGGGTAAGCTTGAATTTATGTTGCCATGGCAACGGGTCCTGTCATGCAATATGGATGATCATTGAAATTCAAGGCCAGATACCTGACATGAGAACATACATACACACATATACATGTACATGTATCTCCATGACAACAGCGTGGGACAGAACTGGTGCTGTGAGCAGGTTTGAGGCGTCTCAGTCCGGGGACCAGGCAGGTTTCTGATGCGGTAATGAGGGGCAGGTGTGCAGGCAGGTGGAGGACCGGGTGCGGCAGCAGGCTGGTGTACAGATGAAAGGATGGTTAGCCAGGTCACGCAGTGATGCGTCTCATTAGGAACAAGTTATTTTGGAGACAGGGACCAGAATTATTCCTTACTGATATAAAGTGTTTCACATTTTCAATTTAGGCTTAAAAGAAAACCCTGGTTGCAAACGCTGGAAGAGTTTCCTGCTGTATGAGCTGTAACAGCTGGTGATAAGACCAGAACCAGACTCTGGTCTTGTTCAGACTGCCAGCCCAGATCTGTTTTTTGGCATCCAGATTGATTTTAGAAAGTCTGGACAGAAAAAAACACATGAAATCGGATCCGAGCCACATGGAGGTGGTTTGAAATGTGATTCCAGTCTGATGCGTCTCAGTCCGGACGCGTTTTCCATGGTTTGATCTTCGACTGGAGCTCTTTGAATGATGTCATCTTCTTCTGTGGTGGTTTAACGGCAGCGGCTGGAGGATTAGCTCCACCTGCTGGTTGTCTCCTGATATTCACTCAGCAGCAGAGGGTGGAGACTCTGAGCTGAGTCCAGGAGTCACCGACGGATGTTTCCTCCTCCTGATGATACACTTTGGATCTCTGCATCGCCATCAAAAGGGTCATGTGACCACATTTAAAGGCATGCTGGGAGAGTTGCCACTTTGCCTCCCACCTCCACAGTGGGGGAGTCACCTCCTGTCCCCCAACATCCTCGACAGCCTCGACTCCCCGCTGAACCCGGACCTTTATTCAGAGCTTTGAAGCCTCACTGTCTATCCAACAGCAGGGACATTATCTACCTGTCTGTCTGTCTGCCTGCCTGCCTGCCTGTCTGTCTGTCTGTCTGCCTGCCTGCCTGCCTGGCTGTCTGCTAAACATCAGCATGCTAACATGCTGATGTTTAGCAGGTTCACCAATCGTAGTTTAGCGTGTTAGCATGCTAACATTAGCTAGTTAGCAGTAAACACAGAGTGCAGCTGAGGCTGATGGGAATGTCTGTAGTTCTGCAGGTATTTAAACCAAAGTGTTGGACACATTAACATGTTGACCTGATGATGGCGCTAGATGAAGAGTTATTACAGTTCATCCTGAGGGGAACATGAACGATGAAGCACATTTCATCTCAATCCATCCCATAATAGCTGTTGAGATGTTTCAGACTGGATCAAAGTGGAGGTCCGATGATCACCACAACATTAAATTAAATTCAGGTGTGATGACCACCCAGCAGCAGCTCTTCAGAGTTGAGGTAAACCTGTAAAATAGCAAAGAAAGTCTGTTTATGTCTAAACTTTATACATTTACAGACGTTTTTTTTCAGTTTTAAAAGTTGATTTTAATGATCACTTTTTTAAAATTTGTGTGGTGTGAAAACAGCATTAGATTTCCTGCAGGTTTGTAGTTTACAGACAGAGTTTTACAGTGTACACATACTGTAGAGGTCTGCAGACCTGTCCTCTGCTAACTGTCCTAATTACCTGGATGTGCTCAGACGAGCGTCTTCTTTCACAGCTGTTGAGTTCCAGACAGGAAGCTTAATCTTGAATGACTCAGGAACAACTCTGCTCACTCTCATTGGAGGGACGCTGCGTCCTTTATCTCTTCTAATGGCTGTGAATCAGTAGCCGAGGTCGCGGACAGGAACGTAGACGTTTGGAAGTGCAGAGACAAAAAGCAGCTGGTGAATCATGATCCTGTGATTAGAGAAGACTTTACAACCCAAACATCAGCAGCACAGGAAGAAGTAACTCTCTACATCTCTACGTTTTGAAGTTCTTCTTAAATTCCAATTTTCTCAATTTTACAGAGGCCAACCTGTCCAGGAGCAGTAAGGCCACATCCTGTCTGCCTCAGCCCCTGCTCTGCTTTCAGCCTCTCCACCAGTGGTTGTCCCTGTTTCTTTCGGTTTTATCTGGAGCATCAGAAACTTTTCTTGGAGCTTCTCAGGTTTTTCCTCCAGACTCCTGGTTGCTGTAGCTGCTGCGTCTCTATGGTTGCTCCCCTCAGCTCTGTAAACCAGAGCCGTGTAGAGAGACTATCTGAAGTCTACGTGGATCATGTGACCATCAAGCGTTTTGAGCTTCTGTTGACGCGACTCTCTCTCTCTGCATGGCTCTGGTTTTACTGCCGGCACTCCAGATTTAAATACTCTGGTGTACTGCGACACACAGGCAGATTAACGGCTTAACAGACGTTCACTTATGTGTAAAAGTCCTGCACTCTAGTTTTAAGACTTCACAGTTAGAAAGTTCCTATAAAACAGTCCTGGTTCATTTAATAGTAGAGAAAAATGTTCTGTGCTGGAAACAGGAAATACAACTGATCAAGAACAAGAGGATTTACTCACCCAGACTCTGAAACACCTTTTACTTCTTAATATTCAGACACATTAAAAACACATTCAGACCAAACCCTGGCATCTCCACAGATAATCAGAAAGGTGTCTGTCTGAATAAGATGGAGGACGTTGGTGTTGCGTCTGATTGAGGGCAGAGCGATCGGCTCTGACAGGCTCCAAACTGAAGCTGTCAAAGCCGTAACAGCGTCCAGGTTTCCAGACGAGCCGCCGATGGATCCGGCTGTCTGACTCCATCCTGCAGCCGGCAGAGAGGCCTCACTCTGCTGCAGGACACGCAGCCATGCAGCGACCGCAATCACCACACAAAGAGAAGAAATAGAAAAAACTAAATGAATATGCTGCTCAACAGCAACAAGGTGGAATATTTTTGGAGGTGCAAATCAGAGGTGACATGTCGGCTTTCAGTGGAGGGAAAAAGGTGGAGAACGAGATATTGGGGGTCGTTGGGGGTCGGTGGTGTATCTGTGTGTGATTTCAAGGTGTTTTCTGTTCGGACACGCAGCATCTATCCTCTGATCTGTGTTTAGTATTTAAATGTCCAGACTGAAGCCGGAGCCATCCTTCAGTCTGAGAGCAGAGCAGCTGCTTTTTGTAAAGACCCCCCCACCCTCCCATCACTGTCCCTCTGTGGGACCCCCTTTACTATAATGGGGGCACCCATTATAGTAAAGGGGGCGATGGAGGGGGGGGGGGGGCAGTGGATTAAGCCCAGAGAAGCCTCCTGCTCCTCCTCCTCAGGATTAGGGGGGTTCATCTGGGAGATCCAGGACCCCATGGAGATCCACCACCAGAGACTCAGTGCAGGTTCAGTCCACAAAACAACTGCTGGAAACTACTGTTGTTGTTCCAAATAACCATGAAAACTCTTTGGTTTATTATTTTTTTGCACGAACACCAAACTTCTGTATAAAAACTACATGTTCTGTGTCTGCTCTCCTTAGGCTGCTCTGTTATCATTTACTCAGTATTGTTTTTAAGTCCACATGTGAGGTACGAGAGGTTCTTTCTGAACCGTCTAGTTTTGGTTCAGAAAGACGACTCGCTGCGAACCAGAAACAATAATTTGGTGAAACTAGAGTCCAGCTGCAGTCGGGGGGGTCCGTGCTGTCTCAGATTGATCGATCTGTGTTGCAGCAGATAAAACCAGCAGCAGCTGAGCGACTCCGTGGCCTCGAGCTGCGTTCACAAATGGCAGGCAGCTTGAAGCACACAGACCAGCCTGCAGCGCAGAAGAAAAGAGGCTTTAGGAAACAAAACACCCACCTTCCTCCAAGCAACCCCCCCGACAGGCCGCGACACACGACACGCTTTTCTTCTTCTTTAGTTCAGGCTGAAACCGGAGGAGGAGGAGGAGAGGTCAGCACTGATTTGATGAAGAGTTTCTGTCTGTTGTAAAAGACTCTTTAGTGTTTGAAGGTGTTGGTTTTTTACTGATGACTCCAGGAAGTGTGAGCGTTACGTTGTTTTGCAGCACTGTGGGGAATTCTTCACGGTTAATGGAGGGTGTTGATGAACGAGACATCAAGCTGCTCTTCAAAATATATTTTCTTTCACGACTCAGAGACAACTGAAACACAACTACACGGATTTTATTCAAGTTGTTTGTATCGTAAAACTTAATCTGTAAAGAAACTAAAGCTGTCAGATTAATGTGGCAGAGTAAAAAGTTTCCATCAGTGGCAGCAGGTAACCTGCCAGCCATCAAGGTGTTTCTACCAAGCCCCCAGGCAGGAAGTGAGCCATATGTCATAGTGGCCAAACTGTGTAATTACAACTTCTGGGTTGTCACGTGATGCACAGCGGCCCCGCAGACTGACACAGTGACAGAAACCTCCCAGTTCAAACTCTTAAACAGCCCTTATTTAAATCAGGATGTCCTAAAAGCTGTAACCTTCACTAACAGCTGAGTCCAGAGTTACAGAGTCGCTGTGGTTCAGGTGAGCGAGGCCGAGCAGTTGGGAGGCGGGGCTAAAGGAAACACTGTGCACTCGCACTTTGAGCCGCGCGATGAGGAAGCTGTGAGGAAGATCCAGGTCATTTTATACCCGGAAGTGGAGGTTTTTTGTCTTCATGCAGGTCTCTTTATGCAGCTGTGGTTTCTGCACCGGAGGTTTTTCAGTCTGACAGAGCAGATACGTTTCTATTTCAATCAATCCAGCTGTCTACACAAACCGTCGCGGACTCATTACTGCCCCCTGAGGCCGGAGGGCAGAAAACACCCACTGGTCCTCAATGGTTGGTGAGAACTGCAGCTGTAATGGCTGTTTTTTCTTCATCGGCCACAAGGAGGCAACAATGAGCTCATTCCACACTCGAAAAACAAACTGCAACGATCAATAAGTGTTTTCTATTAGTATGTTTTACTTTTACAAGAGAAAAAGACAAACGCACGTCCTGACCGCCGTTAAAGAGACGCATGCAGACGCGTCACTAAACAGTTTCTCTGTTATTTATTTTACAACAACAAACACAACAAAAAAAAATCCATCTTTATCAATCAATTGCTAATCACTTTTCTTCAAATAACACAAAATATCAATAATATGTAACTGTGGTTTTCTAAAATCTAAAACTGTAAAATGTCACATGGTGATTTGTTTTATTGTGTCTTTATTTCCAGAGAGAAAATAAAACTTCAGCAACAGAAATGAAACTAAATCTTTATGGCTGATTCTTACAAACATCCCGGAGCTCTTTGTTGTGGACGCAGCTTGCTGATGAAGCTGCTCTGATTCTGCTCTTAAAAGAGAGAAATCATGAAAAGATGAAGGAGTGAATGAAAGAAGAGAAGAAGAAAAGAAGGAGGAGAAAGAAAACGAGAAAACTGCGAGGAGTCTTTTCTTTATCTCCGACTTTCTGCGACTGAACAAACAGTGAGTCTTTCTGCTCCAGGCGTCTTCACCTCTGAGGGTTACAGGCCGGCTCGCTAATAAGCACAACACAAAACCCCCAGCAGGCCGGGGGGGGGCGCAGATGCCAGACTCGGGGCCCCGGCAGATGGGGCCTGATGAATCCTGAAAGGGAGGAATTGAAACCTGGAGAAGTTGCCAAGCGGCCGGCTGTAATTATCGCCACGCCTTTGGGTTCATTGTCAATTAGAGTGGCGGTTGGGGCGAGCGACAGCTGTGGCAGATGGCAAGGGTCCAGAGAAGAGAGAAGGGGGGTCCCTTAAGGTTTCCTCCCTGTTATCAACACTAAATTCTGCTTCACGCTGTGATTTATCATAGTTCTTGTAAAATTCAGGTTTTTGTGACGAGTGGAAAAATAGTTGGTTTAATATCAAATATCTTTATTCAGATCCCCGTTAGCTTCCACAAAGTGGTCGCTAGTCTCAAGACATGCACGTCATTACACAAATGTTCTGGAAATATTAACGCTGGTCTCACGTCTGAATGAGATCCCAGAGTCTCATTTACATTAAAGTCACGACAGCGGTCTGAGGGATTCAGGATCTCCATCCAATTGAAGAAAACGTGTCAATATCAATGAATAAATGAGCAACAATCAAAGCTAAAGTTAAAGAACAAAACAAACGTAGTTATTAATTATTACTAGTTTAACACTGAACCAGACTCAGGGCATTTGTTTGCTCTGGTCCGAATCAGCTGTTGAGTTTGTAAACATCACTACAAACCAGGTAAGAACGTTCTCTCGTCTCATTGGTCAGATGTGTCTGGGGAGCAGGAGCAAGTAAATACAGGAAGAAGGTCCTGTGTTCTGGACATATTTCTGTGAGAGAAACGTTGCTGGTTCGTTCTCCGGCTCGCTGCTGCTACTACAAACATCCCAGAATGCAAAGCTCATCTCGGGTTTAGAAGCCGTATCAAACTTGCGTAGTACACCTGGTAGTTGGGTCAGATCGAGGTCGGATCACGTTTCCAGCACAAATGAAACGGTTCACCGTTTGGAACCAGACCAAGACCACCTCCTCTAAAGGGTCTCGGTGCGGCTGCCCAAACAAACCGCACTAACCGGGTGAACGCAGCAGGGTTTGTTTCAACCAAACCAAACGAGCTGGTTATGTTGGATAAATAAAGGATATTATTAGTCATTATTCTTCTATCTACATGTATCCAAAGTTTATGTGCTGATGAAAATCATGTGACATGGTCGAAAGCTCCAGAACAGCTTCTAAATGGGATGTGGTTGAAAGACAGAGAGCTGAGATTACAGATGAACACTCAGATCTCTCTTATTGATGATTATACTGGACTGTATCCAGACGTTTCAGGAGGAAAAGCTCTGTGTTGCTGTGAGTCAGCAGCTGGAGAACAGCCGGATCAATGAGCAGCTTGTAACCGCAGAGAGGATCTGACCTGAAAATGGATCCATCTGTTCTCAGAGTCTCAGCACGAGCCGGACAGGAAGTGGGGCCTCCACAGGACTTCCTGCTGGACTTCCTGTAGATTCAGCTGAACTGTTTCACATTAAAGCTGGAAGTCGTCCTGCCGTGTTAATAATATTCCTTCTCTCTGCAGACGCCTCCTCCTCTCGTGCTCATCTCTTTGTGGGGTCCCCCAGTGCTCTATTCTGGGTCCCCTCTTATATACTATATAAGTGCTACCCTATGGACTGTCATTGTCCCGACATTTCCTGTATGAGGTCCGGACTCGCTGAAATTAAGTTGTCTGAAAAGAATCCATCTTCTTAGTTTTATTTCTTAATTTCAAAGTATTTGTGTTTATTTCAGATGCTGCTTAATAAACTACAGACCAGAAGTTTCCTTTTTAAATTAAACACAATATCGCGTGTGATCAATATTATGGATGTGATTATTCACACATAAAAAACACCATAACTGCAAATAATCACATTAATAGAAAGTAACTAAGTACATACTGTAGGCCTACAATTTAGAGGCACATGAAGTACTTTTTACTGCACTACAGTTATTTGTGTTACTCTGCAGATTCAGATCAGTGATACGAAATATAATCACAGTGAACACATTAATAATAATAATCCAACTTTATTCTGAAAAGGGACATCCTTCGTAATGAGTTTCCTACACTGTGGTGTTACCGCAGTAACAGATCAGAGTGTGTGTGTGTGTGTGTGTGTGTGTGTGTTGGGTTAAGGGTTAACTGGGCTGAATAGAAGCTCAGTTCTGTTCATTGTGCTGCTGGAGGCCACTCCTCCTCCTCCACCTCCTCCTCCTCCTCCTCCTCCCTTCTTTTTTCAGTGGTAGAAGTACTCAGATCTTCTTAATCTCAGATTTCTAACGTTAATTGTCCTGAAGGAAATGTTTGTGCAAGATATACTACGTCCACAGTACATACATACATACTGAAGTAAAGACCAGATGACCTCCATCAGGTTTTAAAATGTTCTCCTCATTACGTCATGAAGTTCCTCGGTTCCTTTCTTTGTCTTCAGGCTGAAGTATTTAATGGATCTTTGGCTCCACCCACTGAGGTTCAACTCAGCCAATCAGAACGCTCGATGTTTGTTCCTCGAGGCAACAAAACACTGAAAAACTCAAAAAACTACAATCTGTGAAAACACACTCAGGAGCTCAGGAGTGTGTGTGTGTGTGTGTGTGTGTGTGTGTGTGTGTGTTGGGCTCCATCTGCTGTGTGAAGGGCCACTACTCGGGGTCAAAGGTCAGGTTCCAATAATAGCTATTATTAGTGTTGACAGGCGGCTCGGTCACCATGACGCCAGTAGTGTGACCAGCTTCTTCTTCTTCATCATCATAATTGATCTATATTGTATTGATACACTTTTTACGTGTTTTACTGAACCACTGACCAACAAACTTTTTTGTGTTTGTCTTATTGTTAATGTGACATATAATCAATAAGGAAAAATGATTGTTCACTATTGACAATTACAAGCGTTTTTAAAAGGTTGCTGTTTAGCAGCCAACTGTCATATCTGTGATGTCGAAGTGTCCTTGAACACATCCACAGAAGGAAGGTAGAAAATCCGTCTCAATCTGGCGGAAAATAATAATTTCGTATGAATCGTATTCGTCTGTAGGTCGCTGTGAGGAGCGCTGTGGTGAAAGCAGATGGAAATGATACATGCAGGAACTTTGATGAGGCTGTGATCAATAAAATAAGCGGATATGTGAATGACCTGTGGTTATTTCTCTGCTGTCTGCAGGATAAATGTCGGGAGGACCAACAGTGTCTGTTATCTGTGAAGCTGATGGATCCACGTGTTGTAACATGACTAATCAAACAAAGCTCCAATTAAAGAGAAACACTACAGCTACAAAGTGTCTGTTCTCACAAAGCATACAGTATATCCAAGTATTGATTAATCCACCGCTGAAAATAGTCCCCAACAAATTCACTATTTTCTCCTGTTTGTCTGATAAAAACAACATCAGAGGTGTAGTCTATCAGGAGGCCTGGCAGTGTCCTTGTTCAGGATCTGGATGGCCTGGGGGAAGTATATTCTCTGACGGCTGGGCGGGTTCTAGGCTCTGATTGGGCTACTCTTTGTGAGTCCAGTCTGGCAGCACTGGTTCTTTCCATGTAGTCCAGACCTGTGACAACACCTCTCATCATCTGAAGCTCTGCGCTGCTGAACAAATACCATTAATTCAGTTTAATTCCGTGTTACTGAGGTGAATATTTAGCTTCTTTATCTCAGAAACACACATGTGGACCCTGAATGAATGTGTTAATGATTCTCATTCAGTTAATTAAGAGCCTATTCAGGAGAACCATTGTGTTCATTATCTACTCTATAGTCCCCGCCCCACCCCCTTCAGACAGCATCATTATGAAACATTCTCCCTGCACCAATAAAAATGAATAAACTAATTGTAAAATAATAACATGTGTGACATACTGCTGTCTGCTGGCCTGGTGTTTGTTAGCGGTCCAGCGTAATTACACGTTCACAGAGTCATTTATAACGGAGAGGTGCTTTGTATGGTAGAGTGCAGCCGAGCGTTTAATAGAAATGTGGCTCGTCATTAATCAGAGACGCCGTCTGAGCTCCGTTCAATAAAACAAAAGGTGAATAATAAAGTTTAAGAGCTTTGTTTGAGGATCAGCTTGTTATGTTCTGAAGAGAAATGCTTTTTATGGAGCCGGGGATCCATGTAGGTAGATGAAGGCAAATTCAAGTGAATAAAGTCTTTTGGTTTGCAGTGAGAAAACGTCATCTTGTTCCGGAAAGTGGCACAACAAAACTTCTTCTAGCTGAACGACTGTAGCTGCCAAGCTAACTGCCAGCCTGGAACATGCTAGTGCTAGTCAAACACAATGGCTCTTTGAGCTATGGCTAGCTTGTTGTTGTCAGTTAGCTGATCACATAATTGTTTGTCAATTATAGATTCCTATGAAATATCTTTGTGCAAACCATGACTCTGCTGTGGAGTTGTTTATGCTCCTAACTATTAGTTAGCAAGCTAGCTAGCTTACCAGACGATGATTTCACCCCCTTTATTGAATAGCCATATTTGTTCCACGCCTCTTTTGTGGAGCATTTTAGACTCTCCAGCTCTCCGTTCACTCTCTGCTGCCGTTTGTTATTGGTCAACGGCACAAAGTTATGGGTCACCAGACTTGAACTCGATCCAAAACATTCACACAGATTTACTTTGCCCCCAAGAGCAAATCTGCTGATTAGAGTGATTCCACTGAAATGAATTGATTTTGCTCTGAAATTTCACTTCTGACTTTAGAAAACTACAATCGTGGCATCTCCATGTCTCCAAACCAGTTCGACCACCTGAGCAGTGCTGGTTATCATTTTAAAATAATTATCTGATAAAAGGTGCCAATATGAAATGTGTGTTTTGGGACTTGACACCAGAATGAAACTTAATAATTCTGCTGATGATTAACATGTTTTTCTCTTCATTCAACAAATAAGTCAAACTGATGAAATGTTTCGGTGTATATACATATAAATATATGTGTATATACAGTATATAAATGTATATATCAAGCTATGCCACCAATGCAATGGACCAATGTATAAATGAAAGGAGCATTTATAAATTAAAAAGCAGTGGTCCAACAATTGGATACAATCTTTGCCCCTTCAGATTTAAAACTAAAACTATTATTAAAACTACTACTAATAGAAGTTCTGGTCCTTTAAACGAGAAGGACACCAGTCAAGAACAGGGCCCGATAGACTGACTGAATATTATTGATCATGAAGGGGGAAAAAAAGTAAGGAAAGACAAAATTAGTGAAGGAAGGAAGGTACGAAAGGGAAAGAAAGTGAAGAAACCTCGTCTGTTTGAGCCCGTGAAATTATATTCTGGGTCCTGATCTTCCTCCTGTCAGTAGCAGCAGGGTCGGACTCAGGGGTCCCCAGAGGTCCCGGACTCTTTAACCTGATTATGGTGCCGACAGTTGCTGACAAACAGAAGAGATTCATTAGAGAGGAGGTGTGGAGGAGCGGTGATAAAGCAGCAGGCAGCTGCAGCCGCCGACCAGCTTCACAACACTGCAGAGCTTCAATACAGAGATTAACATGAGAAAGCAGAGAGGAGATTCAGCAGCAGCAGCAGCTCGCACTCTGCAAACACATGGAGAGAAAAGAGAAAGAAAAACACACAAAAACACACAAGCATGAAGGCACAGAGCCTGAATATGGTTTCACACAGAGACTGGGTTATTTTCACATTCACCACAGACAGTTTACTATTTATTAAATGTCTTTTAGTTTTATTACTACACACACAAACTGCTTCAAAAAACAAAAAAGCAGCAGAAGTGTCTTCAGTTTCAAGAGTTAGTCAGCTGCACTGAAAATTCATACACATCATTTTTTCACACTTTTGCACATTTGCTGGCAGTAATTCTGGATGTATGAAGGATGAACGTAGCGTCCCACAGGGGTCACTACTGGGGCCTCAACTTTTCATTTTCTATATGAATGATGTTTGTGAAGAATCAAACACATTGCAGCTTGTTTTGTTTGCAGATGATACAAATAGGTTTTGATCTGGAGATGATTTAAAAACACTTTGGGATAATATTGAAAATTAAATGGTTAAACTGCAATGCAAATAAATGATCATCATTATCTAAAAGTGCTTGTTTTTGCCTGACAGGCTCAGATAGGTTGAGTTGTTGCAGAAGATCTGCATCCTCTGGCTCAAATAAACAGGGATGGACGTTGAATTCAAATGTTTTGTCTACATTGCTGTAATCAGCTAAATATTCAGTCATGACTTTGGAAATACATTCTTGCTAGCAGCTCCTCTGTGTAAACTCTTCTCTTCAACTCTGACTCACATTTCCACCGTCATCTTCCTGCAACAACTCAAACTCTTGCGAGATTTTTGAGAATTTCTGTTTCTGGTCAAATGAAAAGGATCTTACTCTTTGACAAAAAGGTCTGTCTCTGCAGGGATCCTTTCCATAATGTTGTCAGACACAGAATAACAGTCTGAACCAGAGTCAGCGGCAAAAACAAGCACTTTTAGTGAACGCACGTTGACGGGTGCAGTTGCCCACAAGGATTAGTTGCAGCCATTGCAGCCCATTTGTGGATGCTGACGGAGGCGATCTACTGGACCAATTCCAAAAGTTTTTGTACCTATTAGTCATTTAGATCCCAAAATTTGTAAAAATAGAGCCCAGGTTTAAAAATATGGGAGAAGAAAGAAACAGCAACGAGCTAGAACCTAGCTAACACTGAATGCACCTCATTGGCTGCTTCTTACCAAACAGACGAACAGCCTCGATAACTTTCTTTAGTGCCTCCTGTCGCTGATTCTGTCATCGTCCAGTTTAAACCAGCAGACCTGGAGGTGACATCAGTGAAGTCCAGTACGTCTCTGCTGCCTGGAGGGTGATGCTGTCATCTCTGATCCTTCCTGCTGATAGGACGATGACTCACCCGGCAGGCGACGCTCGGCCTGCAGGCTGCAGGGGTTTAATCTCATCTCTCCTTTGTTGGTCCTCTGCTGCTGATTCCTATCGGACTTTTATTATTTTCTGTATTGTCTCTTCCGCTCTTCTTCTGCAGTTTAATGAGGTTACAGTCGAGTAAACAGCAGCTTCTTCTTCTACAGCCGCTCCTGCTGGGATTCAAATGACACATTACATTTGAAAAGAAAAAGATGAATATTTAGACAGATATCTTCCCTCCCAGCTGAGTGTTCAGTCCCACACAGTTACACTTCAGAATATCTGCTCTGCATGACGTGGTTTGTTGGGGATGAAGTGTTTGGAAATGGAGACACATCTGCATGATACATTTCAGCCTGTTGGAAAGCACGCTGCAAGAAATGTCCAGGCAATTTTTGAATGTTGCAGCATGTTTACAGCAATATTTAAAATCAGTTCAGAGTCTGAATCAGATTTATTGCCAAGTAGGTTTTCACATACAAGGAATTTGCTTTGGTGGGTTGGTGCATAAATAAGCATAGAAAAATAAAAACATATATACAGACAGCATAGCATTAGCATAAAAAATGTGACAAATTACATAGAATAAGATAAAATTAGGAAAAACTGTACAATAATATGAAAAGTTGTGTGAGTTGTACTGTGGTGGTGGAGTGTGGTTTAGTGCTCAGCTGCAGTGGAGAGCAGGGGGAGTGGCTCAGGGAACCAGCACCTGCAATCGGTGAGCACAGGTGGGGATGATTACTAATCAGGACTGCCTGTGCTCTTTAAGTAGCGGCTCAGGCAGAGGAGAGGAGGTTCGACAGCTGATTGTGAGGCCGCTTCCATAAACATAAAGAGAATAAAGTCATAATGTTACGAGATTATAGACACTCTGAAGCTCCGTGAAGCCGAGAGGAGCTGCACATTCAGATCATTAATACGAAATATAAGCAACGAATAAATTATTGATTAAACTGCAACATTAAAGTGATGAACACATTAATGCATCAATAATTAATCCAGTAATATCATATAGATTATTCTGCATCATGAGTACTTTTACTTTTGGTACTTTAAATATATTCTGATGCTGATACTTTTGTACTTTTGCTTAAGTAACTTTTTAATTGCAGGACTTTTACTTGACTTTTTACTTTACTACCTGTTAGCAAGCTAACTAGCTCGTTGGGTAATTGGACAACTGAAAAAAGAGAGCTGAGAGAGAAGATCAAATCCTGCCTACTACAGCATCCTGGCTGCTTAATGATTGTGTTATTGGTCGATTCATCAAGATATCTTCATTTCAATTCACTTTACTGTTGAACATCAAGGTTCCCAGAAGAAGAATCTCACACACAGGAACACTATAAATCAGATTCACAGAGGCACACTCAGCTGGACCTCCAACATGGCTGCCAGACAGTGGGAGGAGGTTTTACATCATCCTGAATCTCTCTTTAAACCTCAGACTTTACGCTGAGGAGCAGAATCTGAAGTGGATAAAGCTAAAGGGTATGAGTCGTTTTGATTGGACGTCTGGTGAAATGAAGCAAAGCAGTAGGAGGAGCTCCTGATGAGGCGTGAATGACACCCAGGCTGATTTATTTAAATGAAAACTCGAGAGAGTTCAACGAGCAGACTCCGCCCCTGTTACAGCGGATCATTGCCTCCGAAAATGAACGCTGATGTCAGGAAGGAGGGAAAGCTGCTCCAACCATCTGGGGCGAGAGTCAGCGGGTCTGTATGTAGAGAGGGAGAGAGAGAGCTCAGTGCAGTCAGTCTGCTGGCAGGAGTCCAGGAAGTGATGTCATTAAAACCAGCAGTTGCACTCAGTGACAGAAGCACTGCAGCAAACACTGGACTGTCCAGGTGTTCACACTCAAACATTAGTTTCACTTCAATCCTATAAAAAGAAAAGTGCAGAGAGATAATCCATCACACTGTGTCACTTATATTATTATTGTGTGATAAACTCTGATTCGTTCAAGGATGGTCAAAAATCTGAGATATGGCTGCTGAACCGGCAACCTTTTTTACAACTACTACTACTAACAATAATTGAATAATAGTTCTGATAAAACGTTACATTTTCTGATGGAATCTGGCATGTGCTCGCTGCACAGGGCTCTGCTTGTTATTCCCAGGTTGTCTGCTTGTGGCCCTGTGAGTTGAGGTTGTTTTGTCTCAGAACAGGTGTACAGGATCTGCAGCTGTTGCAGCCCAGTTGCAAATTGAGCGTCCTGCGTTTGAATTCCAAATGACACAAGTTGAATTTGAGGTACTGAGAACAGTCACCGATCTTTCTGTGCAACACAGCTACAGCTCACAGAAACAACTGCGACTGAATGTCAACTTTAAAGACATCGATATCTGCAGGACGTCTGTACGCTAACAGACTAGACTTGACAATGAACCGTCCAACACACTTTAGAGGAGAGCTGATAATGACGACGACAGAGCTGCAGAGTGTTGGACGTCTTCCAAACAGCAGGTTGGAACAGCCAGTTTAGTGATAATGGATGAACTGGAGGGACAGAACCATCACCAACATCTGTCCTCACACCCACTGATGGGGGTTTTAACTACATGGTGCACGACCTGCAGGTTTTTACAATCCGTTCCATCTGCTCCGTCATCAAACTGCTATCAGCTAATGATACCATCAGCCTCTGAGGGCAAACAAGGGATGTGTTCATATCTGTGACCACGTTTACATGCACAAAATATTCAAGTTTTTGCCTTTATTCCAAAAAAGACACTCTTCCTACTAAGCTGTTTACATGGCAAGGCAAAGTCCTTTACATAGGCAAAGAAAAACATTAGAATGACATTCAAAACATATGAATGTTATATCCATACACAACAGGTCGTTTAGCTTATACTCATTTCAGACGACGAGCCACTGGGATGTTCCACAATGGCGTTCTCTTGTCTGCACACAATGGTGTTGTGTGGAAGTCCGTTAGCGCCGCCGCTTTTTGCCTGGACTGGCTGTTTTCCCAGCTGTTTTCGTCTTCATAGCTCTGGAATCAAGCTGAGCAATAACTTTCACTCTTTCCTCCTTGTTGCCAAATACAATGATTCCTGTCTTTATTTAGTTGAAGGAAATGTTATTGCATCCAATTATTTACTTTCTCTAAGTATTGATAGAGTGAGTCTAATGGACCATAGTCACTTGGTGAAAGTGCTAAGTAAATCTGAGTGTCGTCTGCGTAGCTGTGATAAGCAACATTATCGTCATGTATGATTTGTCCTAGAAGGAGCATGTAAAGGTTGAATAATAGTGGCCCAAGAATTTAACCCTGAGGGACTCCACGTCATGGTGATCCGCTCAGATTTATGATCACCAATGGAAACAACATAGCCTCTGTCTTCGAGATATGATCTAAACCAACTGAGGACTGTGCCAGATAAGCCCACCCACTTTCCCAGTCTGTTTAGAAGTATGTCATGGTCCACTGTATCAAAGGCTGCACTCAAATCCAGCAGCGCTAAAACTGATGTTTCACCTGAGTCAGTATTCAGACAAATATCATTTAACACCTTTATCAGTGCACTTTCAGTGCTATGATGTTGCCTGAAGGCAGATTGAAAATTGTCCAAAACAGCTTTCTCAATAATTTTTCCAATAAAAGGAAGATTAGAGATCGGTCTGTAATTATTCAAAATTGAAGGATCTAGACTGCCTTAACAACTACAATTTTAAGTGATTTTGGAAAGATGCCTGATAGGAGCACATCCATTTCCAAGCAACTGAAAACATTTTTGAAAAAGGTGGTTGGCAGGGTGTCAAAACAACAGGTGGATGAATTAAGATGGTTCACTACATCCTCCAGAGTTTTAGTATTGATGGAGATTCACATGGCTAATGAAAGTGAATCTTCCACTAATATTGCCGTTTACATGCAGCCTTGTTCGACTGTGTGAACTCAGCCTCCCTCTTTCATTTGTTCAACCAGCTTCTTGAAAAGGTCGGCACTGTTGATTGGAAACAGAAACATTTTCACACAAACATAAATTCACATGGTCACTGTGATTTCTGCCTCTCAAGGATTCACAACACTTGAGAGCAGCTTCCTTTAAAATAGGTAAAGTAAAATGTTTCATCAGGTGCAGATGAATCAAGGCTCAGGTGTGCGTCATTGAATAAACACCCACAGCTGTTTACAATGACAGGATCAGTACACACCTCCTGTATCAAACCTGATACAAAAAATATCAATAGTACATTTACATTACAAACTACATAGGGGACTATGAAGAATTATGTAAACAGCCACAAATACATTGAAAATATATCAAGAAATAAATGAAATACAAAGATCACTGAGAAAACAAGCAAAGAAATAAAGTCAGACACAAATACAATAACAGTAAGAAGATAATAAATATGAAAATAAGATAAAACTTTGTTTGAAACAGACTGAGGCCTTAATATTGTAGCTGTTAACAGACACGTTAAGGAAATTGAACCTGTGACATTTTCCAGGAGTGTGTTTGCTCCCATTTCTTCCAAAAGTTTGTTGCAGGTTTTTGTGTTTTCTAAAAGCTGGCAGTCTCTTTGGTATCGGGTGAAAACCATCCCATCGATCTGAGAGAGCTGCTGTTGTTTCCTTCATTAACAAGCCGGAGCTGTGTTCCTGTTTATTCATCCCTGCTGCCTGCAGGACTGGAGCTATTGATTCATATCGACACGCAGGCATTCTGACTGCATTTATCCAAACTGAGAGGTTGATGTGGTTAAATTATACTCACAATTTGCAGCTCTGCCTTTGAAATGATCTGAGAATCATTTTCTTAATGTCATCAGCCTCAGTTCACACAGAGCTCTGTGTACAATGATGATGTGATTAGACATAATTTCACCCTTCAGATTGACTCGTCGCACTGCAGAGACCTGAGATGACCTGATCGATTTTGCTGCTGAGCTGCAGACCTGAAGACCTGAAGGTGAGGCCACGTCAAACCTGAGACCAAACAGAGAGGACAGGTATGGATCTCAGCCCTGACGTGTCACTTCCTGTCTCTGGCGTCTCACAGAGCACCTTGCTGACTGCTGGTCACGTGTTGGCATGGATTTAATATTAATATAAGTCATAAAGTCATCAGGTTTTAAAAGAAAACAGATACCAATACAAAAGAAAAAGTTTTTAAAGGAAATAAAAGACTGAAGCTCAAGTGAAATCAGGAAAGTAAAAGAATGTTTGAAAAAGGGAATTGAAGGAGATCACTGACTCAGCCGACCTGATTTCCTTGGGCAGATAGTTCCAGAGCCTCGGGGCCCTGACTGCAAACGCTCTGTCCCCTTTAGTTTTCAGTTGAGCCCCTGGAACAGACCAAGAGGATCTCAAAGTACATACCAGCGTGTCCTGTACTAAGAGGCCAGAGATATAGCAGGGAGAGAGGCCATGAAAAGCCTTAAAAGTAATCAGTAAAATCTATTCTAAAACATACTGGGAGCCGGTGTAAAGAGGCTAAAACAAGACTGACGTGATCCCTGGTGGTCTAGTGGTTAGGATTCGGCGCTCTCACCGCCACGACCTGGCTCGATTCCCGGTCAGGGAACACTTTCTGAAAGACATCACTGACCATCTCTTGGAGCCACATGGTCCTCCGGCACCTAGACTCCTCAGGAACCTGTGCCAGAGGACATGTAACAATGGCTAAAATCATGAATACTGTACATTTTTGTTTGTGAACAGATTAAACTAATAGATTACAGTCACCTTGTTTGGGCTTGTCACACACACACATATTGCGAAATCACTGGGAGGAGAGATGAAGTCATGAGTCTGATGGTTTACAGCACAATCTGCCTCCATATAAAACAGGAGGAAGTCTCTCCATCTGTCTCTCTCTCCGTCACCCGCCTTCGCTCTCTCTCTCATTTGCTAATTCACACAAAGTTCAATATGTTAATTTCACTGTCCATGTTGTTTCCCGAACTCCTTCAGTTTCTGGAGGAGGAAGAGGAAGAGAGGGGTAGAAAAGAGAGAGAACAGATGAGGGAGGAGAGGATGGGAGGTGGAGACAGTGGTTGGTTAATCAATAGATGATCTGGCAGAGAACTATAGTGTTTGTTCTCCTCTACATCTCCTCCTCCACCTCTTATTGTGAAAGTTAGCAGCCAGATGTCTACAGCCATGCTAGCGGCTCTGTGAGGCTGTGAGACACAGCAGAGCCATCAGCACGCTAACATGCTAACAATAACAACCTGGTGGTTCGGCCCGGGACAAACGATCTGGGTCTTAAACCAAACTTAATACTTAATCTGTGTCTTTCTAAATGTTTCTAATGTTGTTCAACACAGGAGTCTCCTGGATAATGTAACCAGACCACAGGTTTATGATCTGACCATCACTTTGAATTATTTTGCTTATTTTCTGAGAAATCAGGTTTTATTTCTGTCAGATTGGTGACGGCTCTAAATATTACATTACCCATGATCCTTGGCTGCTGTTGCTCCAGAATCTTAAAGTTCTATAAATTAATTTAAACTGCAGATATTAGTTTTTCTCAGTAGTGTGATCTTTAGCTTCAGCTCACCGTTAGCAGCACGTGTGACAGAATGTGAAGCTCTGCGATTGGCTGTTTGTTAGTGAAATGCACCCTGGGAGTCGTAGTTGACTTCTCTCCTTTTTTATGTCCACAGGCTTCTTGTCCCTTCGACTTTTTATCAAAGAACCAGATCATTTCTAACAAATTATCCATGAGAACATGAACCAGATCTGTAATAAAGGAGCTGTAAGTCATTTTTTTATGGTGCAAATCTAAAAAACCTCCTCAGACTCTGATGATCCCAACGATGAAGACGAGCAGGTGAAAGACATAAAAACCACAGAAGAAGTTTTTTACGGCGAGGTGAGACAGTAAAACTCCTTGAAGCTTTTTAATGGCCGAGGCTACAGAGGCCTGATGGGAGATGTTTTCTGTCGGCCATATGTCTGCACGTCGCTGTCGTTAAGCTTTACGGCGCCATGCTGATAAACTCACATTAACACACTCATCTGCATCAAACACACATACACACACACACACACACACACACACACACACACACACACTCTGTATAAAACCTTATATTCTTGTTACAGCATCAGTATTCAGCCCGTACAACACAAACAGCTGCTGTGATGACAGATATATGATCGCTGTAATAAAAGTGGAAAATGCCAGATTAAGTGATATTTTATGATGTCGTTAATTTAAAAAGGTCACTGGAAAAATAATTTATTTCAGGGCCGAACGAGGACACAGTTACATTAAAGAGAGAGAGAGAGTAAAACCTTTTTTCAGACTTTGGGATTAACACAAATATTACAAGAAATGTCCATTTTGTCCTAATATTAATATTACTGACACCAAACACACAACTTTGTTAAGGAAACTAACAAAGTTCCCTGTTAACTTTTACAGAGGAGCGATGGAAAGCATTGGTAACCATGGAAACATTGCAGATCGGCATGAGATGTGCACAGCCAGCGTGGAGATGTGTGATGTCTATGACAGGTATTTCCACCTGCAGTCACTGAACAGGGCACAGTCAACACAACAAACAGGACACAGTTTTTCAATAGATTTTCTTTTGTTTGGTCTGTTTAGTGTTAAAAGTGACGGATGGAGAAGCAGCAGAACCACGAGACACTCAGTAAAGAACTAAGGCTGCATCATCACCAGCAGTGAGTCTGTTAGCCGACATCAGAGAGTTTAACTAAGGACTGCTTCTGCTGCTTCATCAGGAAAACTTCAGCCAAGACCTGAGACTTGTTTCTGACTTCATCCCACTTCTAGTTTTATTATTTATTTACTTCTTTCTTGTTAGCAGCAGGACGCTGGGGATGGAAACATCTGTCAGTCCGGACTGAAATATCTCAACAACCATCAGATGATCGCCCTGAAATGTTACGCAAAGGACTTATTGTTCAGACCTCCCCACTAATATTACATTTGTCGACTCTGTCGGCGACCATGTTGGTGTTTGTTTGCGTCTGCAGTTATTTTTCTTTGCAGACATCTGCAGAGTCAGAAAGAGCCGATCTGAGAGAGATAGTTCATGAAAGAGTCAATAAGGGATTCGTTTAATGAATCCGGGTATTTAACCGAGCTGAAATTTTATTAGTTGGCCAACGAGCAAAAAGAGAGCTGGTTCACAGGTTAAATCAGAAGTCACGAGCCTTGGTATTATCCTGGACACAGACTTAAGTTTTAAATCCCACGTAAAGAGGGCGGCCAAGGCAGCATTCTTTCATTTAAGAAATATTGCAAAGTTTCGGCCGTTCCTGTCCCAACAAGATGCCGAAAAACTTGTTCATGCATTTATCTCAGGTAGATTAGACGACTGTAATTCTCTGTTCACAGATCTCCCAAAACAATCAACTGATAAACTACAATTAATTCAGAACTCTGCTGCCAGACTTTTAACTAGAACAGGAATAAGAGAGCAGATCACCAGGTTTAGCTGACCTGCGCTGGCTCCAGGTGTCTTTTAGGATTGATTTTAAAGTTCTTTTACTTGTTTACGAGGCTCTTAATGGTTTGGGACCGGCCTACATTACTAACTCTTTGTGGTTTTATAATCCCTCACGGCCTCTTAGATCCTCTGCTGCTGGTTTTTTAAATATAAACTCTCACACGAATCAGAAAATCTGCAGCTCGGCCTTTTTTAACTTTAAGCACCAAAACGATGGCGCTCCCGACCCGAGGCTGTGAAAGAAGCTCTGTTTTAAACTGATTTATTCAGCATCGCTTTTAACTGACTGTCACTCTTCCCTTGTTTTGTTTTATCTTGACATATTTTATTGGTCGTACGCCTTTCTTTATTTTAATTCTGTCCTTTAAATATTACGTTGTCCTTGGTGCACCTGTTCCTGTGATTAGCTGCTTCTTCTATCTGTTACTCATCTGTCTGCTTTGCTTCTCTGCTCGTTTTGATAAACAGAGAAGAAGAGATGAAGTCGGCTTCCTGTGTTCCTGAAACTAAAGAGAGAACGAGCTCTTGTCAGAGCAGCGGGACAGGGACTCCTCTTCCTCCTGCAGTCACATAACGAAGATAAACGAGGCGCCTCAGCACGCTTCACACTTCACACAGTAACCAGATTAATTATAGCTAATCATGTTGGATGAAGAGCGGCGCGGCTTCTGATTGGCCTGTCGCTTTGATGCATTACCTCTTCAGAGGAGTCGCAGAGCCACCGAGGCTTCTGGGTAACCTGCACCATTAAACAGGAGCTGGACGGCGATGATGAAAGCGATGAAGAGCGACAGTGAATTCATATTTCATCTCCTCTAGAATTTAAATAAAGTTCTGTGAGTTTGAACAGGAAGGTTTCTTTTCTGGGTAATTAACCGTCAATAAATCTGATTAACATGAAAAACAATAAATCATTGAGTTATAATTCATGTTGAATTCCTTTAACACTGATGGTCACATTATCACCTGGAGTCCAGAGTCCCGACAAATATCTGTAAAACACTCAAATTACAATAATAGTTATAATATTTTACTTGTTTATCGTGTTTATCATTATTACCTGATCCATGCACCGCACCAGCCTGGGAGTCAGTGCTGCAGGACCTATCAGGAACCTGCCCGCCTGGTTGTTAGACCACTAGTGAACGTGAACTCTCTGAGTCGAGTATCTGGGTTCAAACCTGTTCCTGAATGTTTCCATCATGATGGTCCGCATCAGAGTCTCAAGAATCCGTGATCTCTGAACTCATTTCCAGTCTCACAGCCAGCAGGCTGCGGAGGGAAGCACAGAGTCCAGTTCAGATAACGATCATTATTATTATTCGAATGATTAGATCAATGTTACAGGCGGAGACAAACAGGCGGAGACAAACAGGCGGAGACAGGAGGGAAAGGAAACAGGGAGGTAAACTGTGGGATCACTGTCACACACAATGAACTCAACACAGTCTGAACTGCTTCTGATTGATCAGGATAAATCGCATACGTGTTACCATGGTTACCAAATGATTGACATAAACACTGCTTATAAAGACGGCTGTTAAGATCACGATCAGCTGATTTATTAGTAGCTTGACTTTTGAATTGATGCTAAAATCACATATTCACTGTCAGAAGATGCTCTGATTGGTCCGTCTGCTTTCACACAGGAAACAAAGCGCAGCAGCGTCTCGGTCCAGCTGTTTGATTGACAGCTTTCAACCCAGAACAAAAGACCAGAAGTAAAGTTCGTTTTAACAGAAACACGTTGGACGTGAACGCACCCTGAAAACAACGAGGAGTCAAAAGGTTTCTGCTTGTCCTGATCAACAGGTGAGGAAGCATCGTCATGGCTTCTCTCTGAGTCAAAGCCTGATGTGACTCACCTGTCTGACTCACCTGTCTGACTCACCTGTCTGCTGGTGGAAAGAACAGCTGCTGCAGTTTAAACTCGCTGCTGTTACACGTCTGTGAGTGACAGCAGGTTTATCAGCTGATGATGATGTCATCTGTGATTCACTGATGATGTCACACAGCACAGGAAGAAAAGTGTGTTTAACGCAACATGTACCTGTCTAACGTACTGTGCCTGTCTAACATCCTGTACCTGTCTAACATACTGTGCCTGTCTAACGTACTGTGCCTGTCTAACGTACTGTGCCTGTCTAACATACTGTGCCTGTCTAACGTACTGTACCTGTCTAACGTACTGTGCCTGTCTAACATCCTGTATCTGTCTAACATACTGTGCCTGTCTAACGTACTGTACCTGTCTAACGTAGTGTGCCTGTCTAACATACTGTGCCTGTCTAACATACTGTACCTGTCTAACGTACTGTGCCTGTCTAACGTACTGTAGCCGTGGAAACAAGCGTCCCTATTGAACCTTCGCCAGGTGAAACGTCTTCCTCTCCACCTGCTCATCCTCTCTGACCTCAGCTGCTCCGACCGGAGATGCCATAACGAGGCTTCTTATTGGTCATTACAGTCAGCTGATGACAGGCTGACTAATCCCGACCTGCTGTGACCTCAGTGACCCCTGGTGCAGGCCGACACCTCCACACCTGTTTCCTGAACCGTGTTACTGAACGACTTTAAATCTCTGATAAAAACTCTTTTAGCTGTTTATCTTAAAGAGGCTGGAAGCAACATTCTGTTGAGCTAACAGTGAAAGAGAGTGACGGCGTTATCGCTGTGCTCACCCCCCCCCCGCACAGACACCGTCAGTGATGAGAGCGTGTGTGAATGCAAATGTACTGTGATGTCATTATAAACAAAAGGCCAGTCAGGTCTCACAGAACTGTTTCTGGATCAGACTAAAGGGTGACATTCAAACACCTGGTAAGTCCCAGCAGCTCTACCTGGACTACTTTTAACTTTAAGTGTTTTCAAAAGGTGAAAACAGCTGAAGAAGTCAGAGACCCTTCCAGTGAGTGGATCACACCTGATGTTTCACAATAATGAACGAGTGAAGACTTTTCTTCACCTTTTTCTATTTGTTGCTGTGTATTGAAGTCATTTTTGTTCATTTATCAGCTTGTTTCTTTCATTATTCTGCATCTGATAAACTTAATAATGTTGGTTTAAAGGTGAAATATCACTTTTAAAAAGATAAAACCATTATAAAGATTGTGATTATTGTGCATTGGTCCTCTCTGTGTGTTCCAGCAGCATGACTAATTAAAACCTAAAGAAGAAAGATGATGTGGAACAGATGCAGTTTGACTCTGCGATGGATTAAATGGGAGGAGCTGCTCGGGCAGAAAACCAAACATTCACATTCGGCTCACGTCAGCAAAGGTGGAGACATTTGCTGCTTCCTGTTCTCTTTTCAAGTTCAATAAAAAGAAAAAGATTTGGATAGATGGAGAGAAAAATATCCCAGACTGAACCACAGCAGTCAGTCACTTACATCACCTGCAGTTTCCCCTGCGACGGTGGCAGCAGGTGAAGCAGGTGTCTGCAAGCAGGTGAGGCCCAGCAGGAAGGTCACCTGGGATAATATTAATGCATTCGGTTTCAGCTGGGACCCCTCAGTGAGCAGGACTGTGTCTGTCCTGCTGTGGTGATGGATGGGAGGGGGCATCGGTACCTGCTGTGAAGCCCCCCCAGGTGAGACGTGTCCTCCTGGAGATGAACGGCACGTCGACACCACCACCTCTCACGACGGAGGGAAAGGTCGTCCTGTCCGCCTCCTGCAGGTTTCACTCTGCATGAAGGTAAAAACAGGAGCTGCAGACTCGGCAGGTTGACTCTGGTGTCTTTAAGCAGTCGAGTCTTTGCTGTTGGCTGAAAACCAAACTCTGAGCGGTTTGATTCCCTCCGTCACATCAAAGCGAGGACGACTCGTCTCGGTGAGACACGCTTGATAAGAGGTCGTCTTCTGTGTTTCTGTGGAGAGTTTAATGAGCTCCTCCAACATGAATAATGTATTCTTTATTCTATTTCAGAGCCAACAAAATGGCTTCTGTCTTCTGGATGGAGCAGAACTGTGATGTGATGGACTGGCTGGAAATGAAAAAGGCCCGAGGCGAGACTTCAGGACGCCGCTGCTGCCGCCGCCACGTCGACAGAACAGATTACAGAGACCTTTATACAGGAAGAGTCGGTGATGTGTTCAACAGCCAATCAAATCGCAGTGGCAGACTGCAGGTTTCTGAATAATGGACAGAAGCAAATCTTTATTACTGTACAAATACTGTCTGTAGTGTTTCTTCTAACCAGTAATATATAAGTGCTAGCCAGCTACAAAGGCTAGCTGACTTATCTGGACCATCTGAAAATCCCTCCTTATTCACTATAGAGTTCACTATGTTCACCCCCTCCTGCTTTATTTGAATTCTGTGTATAAATGTAATTCACTATAAAGTAGTGTCCATGGTATGTAATGAAAATGACCATTATTCACTATAAATCTGTCAATGATGCATAATAAAGTGTCTGAAATCTCAATGTACCAACTTACCACTAAGGAGTTGATGATGTTTAATATGTAGAGTGTGAAATAGTGAACAATAGGGTCTTTACAGATGCATTAGTCAATATTCCCCACTGGACCATCTTCAGCGCTGATGAACACAAGCAACCAGAGAGAGGAAGAAGATCAGACTGAGGGAGGAATCTGCCTTCATCAATCTGGATTTCAGAGATTTGTTTTTGTTTTGAAATCCCTTCATCACAAACCGCACATTTCTCTCTTACATACTTGGTTTGGTGCAAATAAATAAAAGTCAAAAATTACTTAAAAAACATAGCCAGACAGAAAAACTCGTCTCGCTAGCTGGCTTTCATCAAGCCAGCTAGCTCGACCCACCTGGACTTACCTGTTGCTTGTTCCCTTGAAGCTCAGTTGAGTTGTAGTTGGATGACGATGACGGAAATTCACGACGGGAAATGAACGCAACGCGATTTCGAACGGTTTTTGTTGATTTTAGAGTTTTGGTGTTGTTTGAAGTTTTTTTGAACACACACACACACACACACACACACACACACACACACACACACACGTTTGACACGTACCTCAGGCGAGCCGGGGTTTGATCCCACGTCTCCACGTCTCCGGGCGGCGTTCTTCCCTACTGGACCATCAGCACCGGTAACCAGCAATGAGAGAAAACAGATCAGACTGAGGAACCTGCAGAAGATTCACCTCCATCGGTCCTGAGAGAGGAAACCTTCAATCATTCTGTTGTGGAGCCGTCTTCAGCTGCTGGTCTCACCATTTACAAGGTAAAGGTTTAAAAGCTGGATGTTTCCATGTGGACCCTGGTGGGAGCTGTCAGTGATGTGCAGCTTCAAGCAGTGGTTAACAAATCCTAATAGTGGTCTAGTGGTCAGTGTTTTTGGCTTTTGACCGGGTGACCTAGGTTCAGTTCCAGTTTTGGGAAAAGATGGTGTTTTTTACATGAGCCCTTGTTTTTGCAAGTGCAAAGATAATCAACATCACTTTTGTAACCCTCCAATGAAACTTGAATTAGTTAGGAGTATGGAAGATTAATGCTAACAGATCAATACAGGATCTCAACCCACAATCTCACTCAATCCACGTGGCAGAGAAGTATCTTGTTCCTTTATAAACAAACCACAGTGATGGTCTCTTGATCTGCCATATGGTCTTGTGCTTATGATTTCTGGTTTTCACCCAGGCAGCCTGGGTTTAAGTCCTGGTCTGGGGAAGTGTGCTTTTACTGAGCTCTACAGATAAAAATCTCTGTATTTTTAGCTGTATCTAAAAATGGTTAGACCACAGTTTTTATTCCAAGAGGAAGAAGATCATTCTGAAGGAAGAACCTGCAGAAATGAACCTTCATCAACCTGCAGAAAAACTTTACAAAGAGTCCAAACATGATGAGCAGAGTGACCTGGAACCTGGATCCTGGATCAGCACCATTACTGCACCCGCTAAAATCTGGATGTTTCCATGTGGACCCTGGGGGGAGATGTCAGTGATGTGCAGCTTCATGGAGGAATCAACAGATGGACTTTATGGCTGTTGAGCTGGATCAGTTCAAGATTCACATGATGTTCGTGCACTGTGGTCCCATGTGGTCCAGTGGTCAGGGTTACTGGTTTATATCCAGGTGGTCTGGGTAAAATTCCTGGTGTCGGAATAGCTCATGCAGAAACCTACCAGGAAATATGCAAAAAGCATTTTACGTTCGACACAGATTTCAATTTATTTATTTATATAGCGCTATATCGTAACAACATTATCTCAGGGCACTTTTTCATACAGAGCAGGTCTAGACCGAATCCTTATGTTTACAGAGACCCAACAATTCCCACCTTTGTCCTTTTGTTTTGTCATTTTTAGATACAGCTAAAAATACAGAGATTTTTATCTGTAGAGCTCAGTAAAAGCACACTTTTCTAGAACAGGACTTGAACCCAGGCTGCCTGGGTGAAAACCAGAAAACATAAGCACAAGACCATATGGCAGATCAAGATACCATCACTGTGGTTTGTTTGTCATTTTTCCTTTTCTTTTCTAAACTCCAAATTGAATCATTTTCTCTGTGAGAGCTGACGTAGTTCACAAAGTTCTGGTAGTTCTGCTGGTTCAGAAGCAGAAGAAGAAGATTCAAATCTTTTCTTCATACCCTGTGAAAAACACCATCTTTTCCCAAAACTGGAACTGAACCCAGGTCACCCGGTCAAAAGCCAAAAGCACTGACTACTAGACTACTACTAGGATTTGCTGATTACTGCTTAAAGCTGCACATCACTGACAGCTCCCACCAGGGTCCACATGGAAACATCCAGCTTTTAAACCTTTACCTTGTAAATGATGAGACCAGCAGCTGAAGACGGCTCCACAACAGAATGATTGAAGGTTTCCTCTCTCAGGACCGATGGAGGTGAATCTTCTGCAGGTTCCTCAGTCTGATCTGTTTTCTCTCTCTGCTGGTCACCGGTGCTGATGGTCCAGTAAGGAAGAACACCGCCTGGAGACGTGGAGACGTGGGATCAAACCCTGGCTCGCCTGAGGTACGTGTCAAATGTGTGTGTGTGTGTTCAAAAAAACTTCAAACCAAACCAAAACTCTAAAATCAACAAAAATCGTTAAAAATCGTGTTGCGTTCATTTCCCGTTGTGAATTTCCGTCATCGTCAACTGACTGCAACTCAACTGAGCTTCAAGGGAACAAGTAACAGGTAAGTCCAGGTGGGTCGAGCTAGCTGGCTTGATGAAAGCCAGCTAGCGAGACGAGTTTTGTGTCTCTACATTATTTTTTATCTATACCAAACCAAGTATGTAAGAGAGAAATGTGTGGTTTGTGATGAATGTAGAAGGGATTTCAAAACAAAGAACAACTCTGAAACCAGGAAAAACAAAAAGAGGAAAGTACACACCGACATTCTTGCGATTCACTTGGAAAGGCCTCACGTCGCGTTCATCATGCAAAATTTAGTGGTCAAGTCTGAACCAGCCCCAGCTCCTTCTGCATCTTCTGAAATCCACTGCTCTGCTCCTGCTGAACCCAGATCACTTTTCTGTTTGTTTTTACTGTTTGGTTCACACTGGTGTGGGGTCAGAGGTCAATGAGGGCTGGGGGAAGGGGTGGTATAGGGGGGTCAAGGCCACCGGAGGAGTCTGAGAAGGCAAAACAAGTTCGAGAGCAGGAAGAAGGAGCGGCAGAGGAAAACCTGACAGCAGCTCAGTCTGCCTGTCTGGAGGATTTCAAAATAAAAGCAAGTTGACTGACAGTTGCTGTGTGGCCTGAACAGGGTGGGATCGGATTTCACACGCGCACACACACACACACACACACACACACACACACACATAATTTGAACCACAATTACACTGTTCATGTTGCTTGTTTTAGAGGACAGAAATATTCAACAGTTAAACATCAAAATGACAATAAAACAACCACAAATTCATACAAACGGTCAGTTATTACGGCTGTGGTGCAGTTAAATAAAACATGATCCAGGACTTTGTATTTAGGACCTTCCTGTAGCTGCAGAGGCCACTGAAGGACTCTGAAGCTGTGCAACATGTCAAAACTGACGTGTTAAGATGGAAAGATAAACCTGGTATAAAGAAGAGGGAAAGTCTCCAGGTAAATGTCCAGGTGTATTGACGGACACACAGACAGTTGGAAGCTAATCAGCTGCAGCAGGTGGATCCATATCTCTCCGTTCCTCCGACAGTCTGAAGTAAACGGTGTCCCCAACAGATTTCAGTCTGCAGACAGTTTTCCTCTCACATCAGCTGATTACATCTAACAGCAAACACTAATTATTGCTCCGAACGAGCCGTAATTAGCGGAGACAAACGAGCAAACGACGCCTGTTTGTCCAACACAAATCAGCTTCGTGGTTTCTCCGTACGATGCTCACAGACTGCAGGCGGCAGAACGGAACGGATCTACATGAACTAACTAACACAGCAGAGAGCAGGGTGGTCCTGATTGGTTCACACAGCCTCCTATACATTTGGAACACACGTCCACGTTGTTAAGTTATTGACGTTACTTACAGTCTCCACAAACAATCACTAAACCTGCTGATTTTTACTTTGTGGGTCTGATTTGTCAACACAAATGAAAACTTTTCATCCAACTATGTGATATAATATATATTTTATTAACAATATCATTTGGAATAATCTGCTTGTTTCACAGTAATAACCCCAGTGAAACTGGTGAAACAGTGAAACTAACCGGATGTACGGAGGCCGACATGGGCAAACACGCTACAATGGCACGAAACATTCCCATCAGGAGAAACCACAGATTTATCTCTGAGGGAGAAACGAGCTGCAGTTTCACAAACCATGTAAAGTCAAAAACACACAAATCGGCCCGACTTATATACGTAACTTAAATAATGTCACAACATTAAATTAACTGTTTTTAATAAAGTGTTTTAGTTGCGTTTATGTCTTTTCGCTCAGAGTTTCCCAAACTAAATGTTGCGTTTGCACACACACCTTTAATGAGTCCCTGCTCATGTTTGAGCAAACAGACAGAAACCTCACACTGAGCCTCCTGTGAAAGATTTAATGGCCACAGATGTTCACAACTTCCATGCCTCAATTACTGAGTGTGTGTGTGTGTGTGCACCTGTGTGTGTGTGTGTGTGTGCGCGCGTGCCACAGAAGGTGTTTAACCTGCTGTGATCTCTGACAGGTAAAACAGAAAACAACCAAATCAGCCTGTGTCTGTGTGCGTGTGTGGGCTTGTACTGCTGCCTTTGTGAGGACCAATAGAGAACCATCGCAGTGAGGACATTTCTGCATTGTGAGGACATTATGGCCATTTTCACTTCAAAGGACGGTTGGACGGTTAAGACTTGGTTTTAAGGTTCGGGTTAGAATCAGGTTTAGAGGTTATGGCTAGGCGGTGGTGCATTTGTTTAAGTACTGTACTACACAAATGTACTTTCCTTGAGTCTTGTTGTTATACATGTCAAATGTTTACATGACAAACGGACAGATGGAGTGACCAACATCACATCCTGCTTTTAAACTAAAGTCAAAGTTGCGTCATTCATGCACTTTTCCTCTGAACATAAAATTAAATCTGCGTTAATCAGGTTTTTGGCTGCTCACTGTAAACACACCATGTGACTGACTTGTTAGCAAGCGGCTGCCTGCTGTCACATCGAGCAGGCACAGAGCAACATGATGATGATGATGATGATGTGATTGACAGTATCAGTAATTACTTGTGGGGTTCCTCAGGGCTCTGTTCTCGGTCCTTTACATGCTAATGTATAACTAAACCAGCAGACATCAGGTCATCCTACTGAAACCACAAAACAAGACATTTGTCCCAAATGATCAATACCTCTACGATCTGATCAGCCTTCCATATATTACCACCACATTTAACATTTGCATCACAGAGTAACGAATCAGACGATCTGTTAAAAACCCCGGAGCTGGTTCAACAGCACTTCCTGCTGTTCTGAAGATGTTTACAGAAAACATCCCGTCTAAGTGTTTTTAACCCCAAACAAAGATTAAACCCACATTACAACTTTATCAAATATATCTTGTTGTGCAAAAGATGTTTTTTTTATCCAGATGATCAGAAGAGTTTTTGAGGATTTATAACCCCCCCCCCAATAATGTTTCTCTTTGGACTGTTTGTTGAATCGATGCACAACACGTCATTTCTTTCGTCAATCCCTGTGAACTCGATGCCTCCTCCTGTCTCTCTCTCTCTGTTTGTTTCTCTCTGCTTGTCTGTCTCTCTGCCTGTCTCTCTCTCTCTCTCTGTCTGTCTCTCTCTCTCTGTCTGTGTCTCTCTGTCTGTCTGTCTCTCTGTCTGTCTGTCTGTCTCTCTCTGTCTCTCTCTGTCTGTCTCTCTCTCTGTCTGTTTCTCTCTGCCTGTCTATCTCTCTGTCTCTCTCTGTCTCTCTCTCTGCCTGTCTCTCTCTCTCTCTGTCTGTCTCTCTCTCTGTCTGTTTCTCTCTGCCTGTCTGTCTCTCTCTGTCTCTGCCTGTCTGTCTCTCTGTCTCTCTCTCTCTGCCTCTCTCTCTCTGTCTGTCTCTCTCTCTGTCTGTTTCTCTCTGCCTGTCTGTCTCTCAAACACTGCAGACCTGAGCGAGCGAGCAGCCGAGTGTGAAAGACATGAACTGAAGAGAGACAGAGAGACAGACAGGCAGAGAGAGAGACAGAGAGACAGACAGGCAGAGAGAAACAGACAGAGACAGAGAGACAGACAGGCAGAGACAGAGAGAGACAGACAGGCAGAGAGAAACAGACAGAGAGAGAGACAGACAGAGAGAGAGACAGAGACAGAGAGAGAGAGACAGACAGGCAGAGAGAGAGACAGAGAGAGAGAGACAGACAGGCAGAGAGCGAGACAGAGCGGTGAGGTGCTGAGTGTGTGTTCTACATACAGATCGACTGTCTGTAGTAAAGCAGGGAAAGATATTCTGGCTGTTGATTGGCCGTCTTCCTGCAGGCATTAAGATTGCATGAGCACACACACACACACTGAGTCAGGGGGCGTCTCACAGTCTGACCTCTGACCTCTGAACGCAGCACTCTCTGCAGCTGAAACCAGCGTCTGCCTCAATCCAGGATCTGATATATAATATGTTTATCATTTTATCTGTCGTCCACGCGCTGATAAATAAATCAAATTAGGAAATGAATCTGAGACGCATCGTTAGCTGCTAACGCTAGGATTACTTTCCTTTTTTAATTAAAATCAGATTTCATGCAGAATTTGATCTGTAGTATCGGTTTACGATACATAAACAGTACGATCACTCCAACACAGACTTCTAATAACATCTTTATGCGGACGACAAAGTCTTGTAAGAATTTCTAATTGAAGCTATATCAAAATTATTGATTGCTGACGAGTCAAATCGCATTTTATCCTCAAAGAACCCATAATTCCAGTTTATCTCATAATCTAATCTGATATTTTACTCCAGTAAAAGTACAAAAGCAGATGAGCAAGTTCTCATTATGCAGAATAATATACAGGATTATAATTATTGATACATTCATGTGTTTCACTTTAATGCTGCAGCAGGTGAAGGTGGAGCTCAGTTTAATGACTTTACATTCTGTCAATGTCCCTAAGGGATCAATAAAGTTTGACCTTAATCTATAATCAGACATGGTCATTTATACCATGCAAAGTAATTTAAGGTATCAAAGTACAGTCTGTGAGATCTGCGGACTCTTTGGACAAACTGACAGTTATGAATAATAATAACTCCCGCAGGTTACAGAACGAACGAACCACTCGCATCGATTTCTTCTTCGTGTGTTTTCAAGCGAACAGGAGTAATGATGAAACACTCTGTTCTGCCGACTCGGAACTTCTCACGATAATAACACTGTTTGTGTCGTCCACGCTGACGACGATCAATAACAGCCGTCTGAACGCTGACGGGAGACCGCTGAGGGCTCGGCTCTGACCTTTATCATAATGTGTCGCTCCTGCTCATATCTGCAGAGGACCAGGACCAGGTTTTACCACCAAGAACAGGAAGAACAGTTATATTTTAGTCTAAAAGGCTAAGTGACGTCCTGAATCACGGCGGATTGATCACATGTGGTGCGTTACAGAGGCCACGCTGTGGTCGTATCTTAACTGTGACTTTTCTGACTCAGGACTTTTATTTTGCTGTGAGTTTTAGTATCACTGCAGTACTTTTACTGCAGTGACATATCTGAATCAGTTTTTTCTTAATTAATAGTTTAATAATGTGCTTTGCATCTGCTTTTCTACCTCAGTATCCTGACGTGACGTCTCCTCAGCCCAAAGTTTAGAGGAGCTGCAACAAAACATACATTTATTTATTTTTCACTTTAAATCGTCCAAAACCAACTGAAACAGGCTCAGAAGGGACACATGTCTGCAGAGAGACATCCTCTGCTGCATTTATACAGAATACACTCTGGTTTTACTTTTCTCACGTGAATCCAGAGTTTTCTTCTTTAGTAGAAACAGAAATGGAGCCGCAGACAGGCAGACAGACAGGATCTGAAACACCACACAGGAAGCAGCAATCAGCGCTTTAAGCCTGTATATGTTTATTTTAGGAGCTTGTTGCAGGTTTAAACCTCCATCAGGTGGATCCTGTTTATCCTGCTGCCATCTTGTTTCCACACAAACTTCAGATTTAACTACAGAGCCAAACTTGGTGATGATTGCACAAAATTTGTGGAAGGAGTAGCGAAAAAACTGATTTGGACAAAATCGCTCATGATGCAAATGGGCGTGGCTTATATGGATAGATTCACCTGGACCCACAGAATCCAGGAAAAACAAACAAACTCGACACTGCACTCCCTCGGCTCCTCAGAACACACCCGCCAAGCGTGGAGTCGATCGGATGAGCGGCTCTCGAGACAATCGAGGGACAGACAGACAGACAGACAGAGACTCCTTCCTTTATAGTTGATGGTTTTGGTCTAAAACGGTCACATTTAACACTAAAAGATATCAGCATGTGAACACTTCTCTTCAGGTCATGAAAGAGGTTTTGGAAGAGGCTTCGCCACCACAGTCTGATCTGTTGGAAACCAGATTCATGCTGCCGGTCCCGGGATCGAACCAGCTCAGAAGCCGGCTTCTCTAACCTTTAGGTTGTTTCCTGTATGTGTCTCTAATGTGCACATACACTGAAGCTGCTCCATCATTGTTCCCTCTGCTGGTCCCGCACAGCGAGGCCAGAGGTCCTCAGACTGGATGAAGGAGGGGGGAGGAGGGTAACACTACCCCCCCCGCCTCGCTGTGGTTTTGATTTGCTCGGCGTTATGCTGATGAGGCTCCCTCTCGAGGGGATCGAGGGTCGTTGGAAACGTGATTCAGGAGTCTCGGGGGAAATAAGCATGCAAGGTGCCGCTGCTGTTCGCCTGCCAGGCAACGTCTCCTCGGCTTGTTAGACGCAGCAATCATCTCCACGGGGACTCTGAGCGGCGCCCGGGGAGAGTCTGCGGGGTTTATGAGGTTTATTGTCACAGAGTCCCACTCAGAGTCCACGTCCTCCTCACACAGATGGTGAACAACAAGAGCTGAGAGGCTGAATGCTAACATGCTCACAGCGACAATGCTAACATGCTGATGTTTAGCATGTTCACCATCTTAGCTTAGCCTGTTAGCATGCTAACAAAACAAAAGGAAGTGAATTCTGTGTTTTTGTTGAAGGCTCACGTTCACAACAAATGAACCGCGTCAAACAGATGAACCTGATTTCATTGGTTGATATTGATTATTAGTTATTATTAATAATTAAAAATATCACAACTTCTCAAAAAACCCTTTAAATTGTACAAATCCCCAAACATAAAAAAGCCATGTCGTTTACCTTTTAGCCCTTAAATGTGCAGGAAATCCATAAAAACCTCATAATGTCCGTTTATTTAACCGTTAATTAACTGCAAATTTGAGATGAAGCCCTGAATTTGAAGCTTTATTGAAAAATACAAAAAGTACAAATTTAAGTGGCACATAATGTGTACATTTTGTATATTTAAGTATTTTAGTTTAAGTGTTTTTGGACAGAAAACCCATTAAAACCCTTAATTTTATGTGTCCATTCATTTAATAGGCAAGGCAAGGCAAGGCAGCTTTATTTATACAGCACATTTCA
>LKNJ01004225.1:0-34062 GCA_002120245.1 Maccullochella peelii | reverse complement strand
CAGCCCCATACACAACAAACTGCGATGCACTGTGTGTTCTGACACCTTCTATCAGAACCAGCATTAACTTTTTCAGCAATTTGAGCTACAGCAACTCTTCTGTTGGATCGGACCACACGGGCCAGCCTTCGCTCCCCACACGCATCAATGAGCCTTGGCCGCCCATGACCCTGTTGCCAGTTCACCGGCTTTCCTTCCTTGGACCACTTTTGGTAGGTACTGAGCACTGCAGACTGGGAACACCCCACAAGAGCTGCAGTTTTGGAGATGCTCTGACCCAGTCGTCTAGCCATCACAATTTGGCCCTTGTCAAAGGCGCTCACATCCTTACGCTTGCCCATTTTTTCCATCAACACATCAACTTCGAGGACATAGTGTTCACTACCTGCCAAATATATCCCACCCACTGACAGGTGCCATTGTAATGAGATAATCAGTGTTCTTCACTTCACCTGTCAGTGGTCATAATGTTATGGCTGATCAATGTACATACACTTATATATACACCTCAAGCTGTGGCTTACATGGAGAACAAAAGATGCAGGTGATGTTATACATGTTGCGTGTTATACATGTTGCGTGTGTGCTGCCCCCCCCCCCCAGTGCTGTGCGTGTTCATCAGTCAAGCTGTCATTCAATTGCAAAATAAGGTTTCTCTACAGTACTTCAGACATGTTGCCACTGGCTACATACCAGTCATCAGTGTTGCACCTTGGGTCCAGAGTTGATTTTTCCCCAGGAGCTCTTTATTTTGTGGAACACTTTTAGTGGCAGCAACAGATATCAGATATATCTACAATACATTAACATAGTTTCCACCGAGTAGTATAAACCAGTAGTGGTTCATATTACTTTAAAGTAAAGACTTTAAAATTTCCATAACTGTGCTATACGATGACAATAACTGATCAACAAAGAAGAACATGCAAAGTTACATATTGCAACAGAACAGAATGAAACGTATAAAGTGTGTTGATAAAACTGCAGTCGATCATTATATAGCCTGTTCTTACCAACTTGACAGTAATAGTGTCAAAAATTCAGCTCTAAAGAGGCAGTTGTCTTGGTCCCAGAGGATATATATAATTAAACCCTCTTCTGAATTCCTTAAATGAATGTTGACAACTTGTGCAACAATGGAATTTTGAGGCTTCCAGTATTTGGATCTTTAGTGTAGTTCTGTTCTGGTTTGAAACACTTCTTTGTTACTGAAATATGTCAGAGAACTGACTTCAGAGCTGTTGCCATTCTTGGCACAGACCAACAAATCATCAGGTTAGATTTGATGAACTGCTTGGATGATGTATGCTCCATAGATGAGCATCAGGTTGTTGGGTTGTGTTTTTAATCACCAGAAAATGTGAGCCACTCCATTAATATAAAGACTTGTGTTTGGTGCACCAAGCTGACTGCTGGGATTGGTTACAGCTGTGGGGCTTAGCAGTCTTCACAGTAGGATCATGTGGTCTGGTGGTGATTTGGGGCTGTGTCAAAAATGTGTTGAAAAGCTTGTCTTACTCTAGTGATGGATCCTTCTTCTCTCTGCTGAATGTACCTTCGTCAGCATCTGGCACCCAGAAATACCATACCATTCTCATGTTGCTCTCTGCTTTTGTTTCTGTAGAGCTGGAGGACCCAGTCCCTGCCACTTTCCATTTGTGTAGAGGTGAGAGGTTTTACAGTACTATCACAGCGTGATAATCTGCACATGCATAGCTCATTTGATTGCTTCCTCTACATTTTATACTCATAGTGAATAAAGATATTAAATGCATGATTATAACAATGTTCTCTGTTGTTGCTTTCTCAGGTCTGTTTCCATCTAAATGTGGGGAAACATCAGAAGTTGATAAAGAGATATTTTATCATGAAGCCCAGATTAAGTGTTGTCTGCTTATCCAGAAAGTTTCAGTTACCTGTAAGTATATTTCTTAAGACATGAATTCTATTAGTGTTATTCCAGCCTATTCACCAAGTAATTTTCCCTTTTAGCAGAAGCTGTTCTCAAGCTCTAAACAAGCTATTTTCAATCTCCAAATGAGATGTTTCAAGCTCTAAAAAGCCCCAAGCAAGCTGTTCTCAAACTCTAAGCAAGCTGTTCTCAAACTCTAAGCAAGCTGTTCTCAAACTCTAAGCAAGCTGTTCTCAAACTCTAAGCAAGCTCTTCTTACATTCTTAACAAGCTCTGAACAAGCTGTTCTCAAGCTCTAAATTAGCTGTTGTCACATTCTAAACAAGCTGTTGTCAAGCTCTAAACAAGCTGTTGTCACATTCCAAACAAGCTGTTGTCAAGCTCTAAACAAGCTGTTCTCACATTGTAAACAAGCTGTTGTCAAGCTCTAAACAAACAAGCTGTTCTCACATTGTAAACAAGCTGTTGTCAAGCTCTAAACAAGCTGTTGTCAAGCTCTTTATAATAATAATAATAATAATAACTATAAACTTTCTTTATATAGCAATTTTCTTAACAAGCTTACAAAGTGCTTTACAGAAGGAAAAAAAGCAGATAAAGATAAAAACAACACATATCATAAAACACCGGGGTTAAAATAAAGTTCTAAAGAACTGTAAAATGGCACAAATGGGATGATAAACTCAGCAACATATTAAATATTCATAAACACTCTCCTATGAAAGAAAGTTTTAAGAAGGGAAGATGCTAATGATGTAGACAGTCTGATCTCTATAGGCAGAGTGTTGTGGGAAACACTGTGGTTCTGGATGATCTGGCTTAGAGGAAGTATGTGTATTGAAAACAACAGTGGGCAAACAACAGCCTTGTTCTAAATAAGCTGCTCTCACATTCTAAACCAGCTGTTTTTGAGCTCTATACAAGCTGGTCATTTTCAACATCAATCAAAAGACATCTGGTTAAAGACGGTACCTCTTAAACCTGTTAAAGACAGTTGCACATCAGACTAATTTACTGACTGAACGTGTAATATCTAACATTTCGAAAAAAACGACTAGACCTATGTTATATGTTTTGTTGAGTTGTGTACTTATATTATCCCAAATATTTCCAACAATAGTCAAACCAGAGAAATCCATCATTTTATTCCTTTTCATTTTGTCGCCTGTTAATGGCGTCATATGCCCTTTACCCTTTCTAGTTGTTAAACTTCCGGGGAAACACGGGATACATCAGAGAGTGAGGAAGGAAGGAATACAATGTCACAGAATTATACTCAGTAACAGTAACACAACATTTTTTCTGCCACACAATATGTTTTTCATTAATTGCATGCCATTTTGCAACACAGTAATCCAATCCTAATTTACTGATATATTTCAATATCAATCTAGCTAACTATGTTGTGCCACTATGACAAGTGGCTCATGCCAGCCACCAAGCTAATGCGTACGGTAACGTTATAACGTTACTTCAGCGTTCAGCACACTCACAAATTATTTTCAGTATGATTGTTTTGACCACAGATTACAGCGCTGGGCTACCCCATGATTGAATTTGCCACATAACATTAGCTACAGTAGCTGTTTTGATAGTCAACTCATCTAATTGTAAGTTAACAAGATGAGTCGACCCGTACAGCTACTGTAGCTAACGTTCTGTGGCGAGACCCGCGCTATTATCCGTGGTCAAAATAATCACAGTAAAAATAACTTTGTGAGCGTGTTGAACGCCACATAATGTTAGCTAGAGTAATGTTAGTCGTATCTGTAGTCGACTCACCTAATGATATGTTAGCATGTTAACGTTACATTAGCTAATGTTACTTTAATACATTTCCTCATCCGTGAACATTCTGTTCTCTTCATACATCTATGGTCACGTTACATAGATTTTCATCGGCAATGGTGGTTGTTTAACAATGAAAACAACTCCCATGATCCCGCGCTACTTCATGACATCATCAAACTACGTCTTAAGTTACTGTTATGATTGAGAGACCCCTACTGGCAGAAATTACATATTGTGCATTTAAACAACATTGTTCAGGCGGTGTCTCTAATCAGTTATCTGTACCAGAAACACTCTTGTCAATGGTAGATGTGCTGCAGGCTTCTCTGTGTGGTTGAGGTATCCCTTCTCACCCCTGGCTTTATCAGCTATTTGTATGGAGAGTTAGACAAAATGTCAACTGTTGTATCTGCTGTCTACAGTACATTAATACAGTATCCTGACCTGCCCTGCCAGTGCACTTCTGAAAAGACGAGGATGATGAAATGAAATAAAGTGGACGACTGGAGGAGCCCAGCCCCCTCACCTCCACCTCTTTGAAGCATGGCAGGCCTACAGCTTGTCACCCCTGCCACTTCACCCATGGGGCCATTCTTTGGTCTGCCATGGCAGCAGGAGGCTATCCATGATAACATCTATACACCTAGGAAATATCAGGTAAGGACACTGCCATCCACGTGGATGTGTTGACTAGCTGCTTGATGTATTGTATATAACGTGAAGGCCATGGCATTAATTTAGCAGAATAAAATCACAAGAGCTATTCATTGTGGTTCTTTTGTTTTAATCGATTAGTATTGTAATTTATTTTACTTAACACTTTCTTTCATCAGCTCACCGTCTGTAAAACTGAACCTTCCTCCACAGGTAGAACTTCTTGAAGCAGCTCTTGAACATAATACTATCGTCTGCTTAAATACTGGCTCAGGGAAGACCTTTATTGCAGTACTTCTAACAAAAGAGCTCTCCCACCAAATCCGTGGACATTACCAGGAAAATGCAAAGAGGACCGTTTTTCTGGTGAATACAGGTACCTGCAATACACAATGCCTGCTATTGTTTTTGATGTGCCACTGAATTTTCCGTGTACTTTTATCCGTCACCTTTGGGAACTAAAAAATACATTGTGATAACGGCATTGCTTATTCTCAAGTTACACCCAACTCATTGTTCATTTAAATTCAAATGCATGGAGTGGTTTAACTTGATTTCTTCCAAGTAGTTTACTGTATCTCTGGTCTACATTGTCCAGCTTTGTGTGTAGTTCAGCAAGCAGCTGCAGTCAGGACTCACTCTGACCTCCAGGTGGGAGAGTACACAGATCTGGAGGCGACCTCAGCATTGACTGACCGACAGTGGAGCCAAGAGATAATCGAGAATCAGGTGTGCCGATCGTTCTCATTGCCTTGTACAATATTTGTCTTAATAAGTTAACTCTAGCTTCATACTAGTTCCATGCTTACATGTTGTGACATCCTTGCAGAGTTTTGTCAGGTTTAAGAATTGGCCTAGGTGGTTCTGTAAAACAAACCTTTCATTAATACACTGAACCAAGGAATTGTAAGATTAAATACATCATTAATGGCCTCCACCCAATTACAGCACAGCCAAGTATACCACGAACGAGCAGAGTGTGTGTTATCCAATTGTCCTGCTCAACTCATGTATATGTATATATGGTTCTGGAGTTGTATGGCTGACCCCACACCCTTCAGGTCAGGAGCAGAGGGCAGCATAAATCAGAGTGGACTGTAAAGAGAGCACTGCACTGTGGTGTGTGTTTGGGTTATGCTCGATTCTGCACATCTTCCATCACCCTTCTAGTCATTTCCATTACAGTTATGTACATTTAAGACAAGACTAGGTTTGTTGCATTGCTATCCTATGTTGTTCTCTTGACAATGACTTGTCAAACAAAGCACAAAGCGCTGACTGGCCACGTGAGGTTTGACTCAGGACTGATGATTCAAATTCTTGACTTTTAGCAGGCAGCTATAGTTATTTGCACCTTTACTAACAGTCTGACTAAATCACACTGTGGTCACTGTTGACAATAGTTTTCTCTTCTCCCCTGTCATTCTCAATTTTCTCTCATACAGGTGCTGGTCATGACTTGCCACATATTCCTGCATGTTCTGAGGAATAAAATCTTAGACTTGTCTAAAATCAACTTGGTGGTTTTTGATGATTGTCACCTGGCCATCACAGACCACCCCTACTGTGAGATAATGAAGGTGAGATTGTGGTTGTGGCAAAGTAAACTTCATGTCTTCTGCAGGACTGGCAAGCAGTTCATCCAAGGGAACTGTGAATGACTGGCTCTCCTCTCTGTCTCTGCAGCTGTTTGAGGGCTGCTCATGCAGTCCTCGTATCCTGGGTCTCACAGCCTCCATTCTGAATGGAAAGTGTGACCCGTCAGAACTGGAGCAGAAGATCCAGAATCTGGAAAGAATCCTGAAGAGCAATGCTGAAACTGCCACTGACCTTGTGGTCCTGGACAGGTACTACAAGCTATTACATATGACCTATGTCAGGGGAGAACAACCTAAATGTGTTTTGTTAGTTACAACTTTGCAACGTTTCACTGATTACAGTTCATTCAAACGAAAGGAAAAACTAGTTTGTAAAATCACATGATGAATGAAAATCACCGTAAGCCATTAACAATGACTCATAGGTATATGCTGAAGTCTAACCTGCACTGTATTATATTTCAGATACGCCTCTCAGCCAAGAGAAGTGGTGCTGGACTGTGGGCCGTACACGGATAAGAGTGGCCTCTCCTCCCGTCTGCAGGCTGAGCTGAATGAAGCTCTCCACTTCCTGAATGACTGCAACATATCTGTTTCCAGAGATGACCGTGATCCCGCATTCATCTCCAAACAGGTCAGAGCGAAGTTACAAACCCACAGAGAATGATCAAAACTCCGCAGTGCCCCTCAGCTCTACAGAATTTGTTAGTTTGTTGTTTTAGTTTTCTAGCCTACAACCTCTGCTCTCACCAACCTTGTTTACCGCAGCAGCAGGCAGCTGTTTTCAGTGAAAAACCTCTGTTAAACCTACCGTTCACACTGTCTCTGTCCTATCCAGGTCCTGAGTGACTGCCAGGCCGTGCTGCAGGTGCTGGGGCCCTGGTGTGCAGATAAGGCGGCAGGCATCATGGTGCGGGAGCTCCAGAAGTACATCAAACACGAGCAGGAGGAGCTCAACCGCAAGTTTCTGCTCTTCACTGACACCACCCTGCGCAAAGTGCACGCCCTCTGCGAGGAACACTTCTCCCCCGCCTCATTGGACCTCAAGTTCGTCACTCCCAAGGTCCTCCGGCTGCTCGAGATCCTGCACGAATACAAGCCCTTCGAGCGGCAACAGTTTGAAAGCGTGGAGTGGTACAACAACCGCAACCAGGACAACTATGTCTCCTGGAGCGACTCTGAGGATGAAGATGAGGATGAGGAGGTGGAGGCCAAAGAGAGGCCTGAAGCCAACTTTCCCTCACCGTTCACCAACATCCTGTGTGGGATCATCTTTGTGGAGAGGCGTTACACAGCTGTCGTCCTCAATCGGTAGGGCTCTGTCCTCTTCATGGCTGTTTGTGTTTGTGTGGCCTTTAATGTGTAGTAAATGTTTTGTGAAATTATACCCAGAATAATTCACCTTGATGTGTTATCACTGACACAAGCTGTCTGTGTTTCTTCCTCAGTCTGATCAAAGAGGCGGGGAAGCAGGACCCAGAGCTGGCTTACATCAGCAGCAACTTCATCACCGGCCACAGCATCGGCAAGAACCAGCCACGAAACAAGCAGATGGAGGTGGAGTTCAGGAAACAAGAGGAGGTATACAGACCAGCTGGAGAGACACGCCTCTCGTTTGTATTGTCATTCATATGAATGTCTCAATATCCATGTTACAAACTCATGCTCGTTAACTGCTAATGTAATATTTGACAGTTTCTCATTTATTTGGAACACCCGGCTACCACACGGTAGGGCCTCTGTATATTTTCAGAGCTGCCCCACGCCATGGAGGAATGCTGCTGTAACAAGCTATTTTACCCATCATAGTCACTCACCCACTTACTCTATCAGTCACTGAGTCATTCTGCCATTCTCACACACTGTCCACACTAGTTGGAGGGTGTGTGTCTGCTTGGTAAAGCAGCAGCCTTTTCAACCAGCTTCTCTGTAATAAATGAGCTATTTTTGTGAGGAGAGCGGAGTCATTTCCCTTCATTGTCAGTAGCTGTGTTTACATTCAATTGTCAAGCAAATTTTAAGCAAGCTTTTGAAATGTGGCATAAAGTAGTTTGCATAGTAGTACTGGGTACTGTTTCATGCTGTCCGGAGACAAAGACATATGAATGTGGAACGGTTCAGCGGAAACAGCTGATCAGACATGTGAGTTAAATATTCGCTACGTCAGAGCTTATTCAGCAAAGGTGTTTCCATATCCCATTTAGTGCATCAACTCTTTTTCGACAAAGGCAAAAACCACCTCAAGCGATAAAATGAAAAAAATATATTAAATATTGAGATTCCATTTTTCAGCCATACTGTCCAGTTTGCTGTCTTTAGCTTGAAATGAGTCATGGACTTAACATGCAAATGTGTTGTGACCCTGGACTGGTTTCGTACTTATCATCTTTCATTTCCTGTCCCTTCGAGGTAGTTGGAATCTTGTAATTATCACAGCAAATAAAATAGTTAGGAAAGCATTTCTCATATTATCAAAGCAGTATCAAGACCCGATTCAAGACCCCACCCCCCCACCCCCCCACAGGTTCTCCGCAAATTCCGGGCTCATGAAACCAACCTGCTGATTGCCACCAGCATCGTCGAGGAAGGCGTGGACATTCCAAAGTGTAACCTGGTGGTGCGGTTTGACCTGCCCACAGAGTACAGGTCCTACGTCCAGTCCAAAGGCAGAGCTCGGGCACCTGTCTCCAACTACATCATGCTGGCTGACAGTGAAAGGACTAAAGCCTTCGAGGAAGATCTCACTACCTACAAGGCCATAGAGAAGGTAACCTTTTCTCTTTGTCTTGTTAGATTAAGTTCATAGTTGATTATTTGAGACAACTGTTTCGATTCTGAGGTATGTTTAGTAGAAATAGTCTATAATAGTGAAAAGTGAAGCAGAATGAGATGGTGATGAGTTCATTTTCATTTTGAGAAGATCTTAAGGAACAAGTGCTCCAAGTCAGTGGAGGTGAGTGAGTTTGAAGTGGAGCAGGTGCTGGACGACGACAACATCCTCCCACCCTATGTGCTTCGATCTGAGGATGGAGGTCCCCGGGTCACCATTAACACAGCCATCGGACACATTAACAGGTAGGGTGATGCGTCTGCAAAGTCTTTATATCCTCAGTTCATAAAGAAAATAACACTGACAAACATTCATCAGTGTTTCTTAATGTTTATTTGCTCTGGTGCTCAGGTATTGTGCTCGGCTGCCCAGTGACCCATTCACCCACTTAGCACCTAAGTGTAAAACTGTGGAGACGCAGGACAGACGTTTCCAGTCCACACTCTATTTACCCATCAACTCCCCTCTGCGAGTTCCTGTTAAGGTGAGGAAGAATGTCTACATTTTAAGAATTTTGCTAATGGTTACACTAGGCTTGGTTTGCTTATGACGGTAGCAAATCAGGGCTGGATTCTCGTAATTCTCCCGTGATCTTGCGAATCCAGCTGACTTGCAGGGTAACGTGATTTGGTGGTGGTAATGCACCTCTAAGTTGGTTCACCAACTGCTGCAGAAGGAGAGAGTGACAAGAAAACATGGAGGAGGAGAGTGAAATTGCAAATACAGAGCATTAAGTATGGTGTGGTTATTTTAAACCATTTCTTAATGAATTTACAGAATAATTACTGTATCCTCCTACAGTTACCGTGATATAAAATTACAAATACTGCAATAGAACATTTTGGCCATATTGCCCACCCCAAGGTTACACCCTGAGCAGGTGTGTCCTGAATGTTCATAATTTCCCCCACATTTCAACACTTTGACTTACTTAATTGATTTCACCAGCGTACAACAATACAGTGTACTTTTTTCCAGCCTCCCTCCTGGGATTTAGTAAGAATGAACAACTTCTCCAGACTCATTCATTTTATTAATGTGTCACTGTGTTTACAGGGCCCTACAATGAACTGTGCCAGACTGGCAGAGAAAGCAGTTGCACTACTATGCTGTGAGAAACTCCACAAAATAGGTAAAACCAGAATTGAGATTTTGCAGACTTGCATGAAAAAGATTCACTGCCAGCCTCTTGACAAATAGCTTGCTTCCTTCCCACCCAGGTGAGCTGGATGATCACCTGATGCCGGTGGGGAAGGAGACAGTAAAGTATGAAGAGGAGCTGGACCTTCATGATGAGGAGGAGACCAGCGTACCAGGCCGGCCCGGCTCAACCAAGAGGAGGCAGTGCTACCCTAAAGCCGTAAGAAAGTCATTCTGCTAAAGTCTTGTCCATCACAGTTAGTTCACCGACTCTCATTGGGTGCTGAGAATTAGCATCTCAAAACAAAACCGATATTCCTACAATTTCTTTCTGTAGTTTGTTTCATAGGACAAACTCTGCCGTACTTTGGACTGAGCGACTGTCAGACTGACCGTTTGGGTGCTGATTTTATGGACATGTTATGAGAAGAATGCAAACTTTTATCAGTGATATACTCTCATTAAAGTAACTTCATAGATTGAATTGTTATAGTTGTTTGAATTGCTAGTTCAAAATGCATCATAATGTTTAGTATTTTTGTCATGTTTCTCTCACTGGTTGAGCAATGAATCATTTTTATATTAATTTTCAAAATTAGAGCCTGGACCATGAATGTCTTAACAAGCTGCAGATAACTTGCAGATAACTGAAGCTGGCAAGTTTACGTCAGTTCCATGAGTTTGCTACTACTAACTGTAGCTTGAACCCTCGAGCTGCTGTCCTTTTAGTAACTCCTCTGCATGCCACTGTCTATTTTTTGTTTTGTTTTTATCTGGAAAGATACAGATGATCAGTGTGATCACATTCTCTTCGGACAGTTAGCAGTTTGTTGTCGAGTTGAGTGAATGACAGCCAGCTGACACGTACTGAACAGCATTCCCAGTTACATTTCTCAGCACATCATATTGTTTTAAACTCTGAATCATACTTTCGGGAGTCAGGCCTGAGAAGCAGCCCGCCCTGTCAGTTCAAACTAAAGTTGTTAGCTCAAGCAGCCGCAGTGCAGAGCTACAGTATCATTAGGAGTCATCAGTAACGTATCAAAGCTCTGTCAGATGGGACCTACCAGCAGTTTGTCATTATTACCAGAGCTGGCCAACTATGTAGCTGTTAGCAATAAATATAATGCCAATTTGAATGTTACAATCATTTTTTACAATTATTGAACAGTAATGTCAAGTAGGCACTAACTAACTGGTGATTTCTCTGTAGAAAACCAGCTTCAGTTTTCTGTAAGTTGTCTCCAAATGACCGGTTTGAAAAAAGATGTATCACTCTGTCAGATTTTTTTTCTTTCCATAAATAAGTTTGACTTTGATTTGTACAAACTTATCTTCCTTAATACTATACAGGCAACCAATACAGGCCTGTAGATGAATTTATATAAACATATTTAAAATTGAGATTGTAATTACAATGTTGGTCACAGAAATTGCAATTAGATATCTTCCTCAAATTGTTCAGCCCCGGTCACCTTGATGTGTTTGCATACATGTTTATCTTTCATAGCACTCTAAAATGATATGAATGTCAAATTCAAATAATCCAAATGCTCAGTCTACAGTTATTTGTTTAAGGACGGCTGATTATTTATGTTTTGCTTTCTATTTGTAAATGGCCTCTCCCTCTTTTTGTCCTCTCAAGATACCAGAGTGTCTGCGGGACAGTTACGCTGTACCAGAGCAGACTTACTACCTATATGTGATTGGGATGGTCCTCACCACCCCTCTCCCTGATGAACTCAACTTCCGCAGAAGGAAGCTCTACCCACCGGAGGACACCACCAGGTGCTTCGGCATCCTGACTGCCAAACCCATACCTCGGGTACGTCGCCTGGTTAAAACCGTCCTGTGTTCTCTTAGACCAGACTAACATGTTTTCACTTCATGGAATGTTGTTCTTTTATTCACTAATCAAAAGAAAGACATTGCTACAGCAACGTTCCTCTCGTCATTGGTTATGGATGGTAACTGATAGGGCTGTACCAGACTCAGAATGTCAGTCGAATCACATTTGGCCGTTCAATACAAATATTCGACTATTCATTCCTTTTTTTTCATATAGTCTATCAAGCAACGCTTTATTGAACTGCCAGATTTTTGAGCAGGGTTTGGCCAGATGTTCAGGTTGACAGCGACGTTCGCGTAATATAGTAAACAAGCCAAGTTAGCCCTCTGAGCTAATGCGTGCTAACTAAGCTAACGATGGATTGGAAATGTGCAGCAACATTTTTTGCAGACAACTTGAAGAATCTCAAGACTGATTCGAATCTTCGACTTTCAGGGGGCAACCCTAGTAACCAATGCTTTCCTTCTGTCCAGATTCCCCATTTCCCGGTATACACTCGCTCGGGTGAGGTGACCATTTCCATCGAGCTGCAGAAGTCTGGCTTCACACTCAGCGCCTCCCAGCTCGACCTCATCACCCGCCTTCACCAGTACATCTTCTCCCACATCCTCCGCCTGGAGAAACCTGCACTGGAGTTCAAGCCCACGCTGGCTGACTCGGCTTACTGCGTTCTACCTCTGAATGTTGGTGAGTAGAGTCCCTCTCAGTTAAGCTTGGCGGATTCCTTTGCCAGATATGTGAAGATGCTCATTAGTTTCCTTCCGTTATCCTCTCTCTGCTGGCTCGTTCAGTTGGAGACTCCAGCACACTAGATATGGACTTTAAGTTCATGGAGGACATTGAGAAGTCCGAGGCCCGCACTGGCATTCCTACCACTCAGTACACCAAGCAGAACCCCTTCACCTTCAAGCTTGAGGACTACCAGGATGCTGTCATCATTCCAAGGTACCACTGCACCACATGAACATACTGGGGTTACTTTAACTGAGAAGTGAGTCTTTATCAGATCTGTAAAGGCCGTCACACACCGGAGACGTAACAAATAAACAACACGGATATGCGAAATACTCTCCTGCGAATATTTACTCTACTACATCCTAAAGTAAACTATAGAATCTACTCACTAACCTGCATCCAGTGGTGCTGCTCCACACGTTGTCCCCTTGAGTTCATTGTCTTAATAATTTTTGTGTCCTTTGTCATATAATACAGGGTGATGAGAAACACAAACAATCAACAGGTCCGGAGTTGTGATGTGACATCACAACACGATTGGTTGATGCCTTTATTCGGTGTGCGAAAGCTCAGAAAAATCGACCTTGTTTTGAAAAAATATTACATAGCTTTTTCGCAGCGTAATATTTGCTTTCCTTGTGAAAGTACTCATAACAGAAACAACAGTTCGTCAAAAATATATTGATGTGCGAATTAATCTCAATTTTTTATTTTTTTAAAAACCCGCCTCCGGTGTGTAAAGGCCTTAAGACCGATTTTACTGTGTCTAAATGCTTCTGATGTATGAGGAACAAACTGACATGGAAACAACTGAAAACTGCTTTGAGCTACATCACGGCTGTCACGCCCCTCTCCCAGGTATCGTAACTTCGACCAGCCTCATCGCTTCTACGTCGCTGATGTGTACACAGACCTGACGCCGCTCAGTAAGTTTCCTTCTCCAGAGTACGAGACATTTGCCGAGTACTACAAAACCAAGTACAACCTGGACCTATCCAACCTGAACCAGCCGCTTCTGGACGTCGACCACACCTCATCCAGGTCAGCAGCACGGGGATCACGACACTTAAATAGAGCTGTAAACCGCAGTCCATTTTCTATCAGTGGGATGTGATGGTTCAACTTCTGATTTTTTTAAAGCTCAAGCTTAATTCTTGTTTTTTGTTTCGTTTTTTCCTGATTTTGTTCAAGAGAACAGGTTTTACCCAATGTCTTAAAGGGGAATTTTGACATGGAAGAAGAATGCTCAGAATAAAAGAGGCCGTATCTCTGCTTCTGCTGCTTTTGTCCATCGTGACATTGATGATGCTAAATCTGTGGAGAACATCTTGAGTCAGTCCTCGAACCTTGGTCTTGTCTTATAATATGATTGATTAGCAACAGCCAATTTTAAAGCACAGAGTCATAAAGTGTCATAAAGCACTTTGTAAGCATGCCTCCTTGTACATTTTTTTTGACAGGTATAAAGTTGAGGCTCTTGTTTTCTTGTGCTCTCAGACTGAACCTGTTAACCCCCCGGCACCTGAACCAGAAGGGCAAAGCCCTGCCACTCAGCAGTGCAGAAAAGAGGAAGGCCAAGTGGGAGAGTCTGCAGAACAAACAGGTAATGGCTGCTTTTGTGGTCACACTGACGTAGCACTGTGCTGCAAACACAGCCCCCTCATTTGTTTTAGTGAGACCACTGTGTTGGGCTCTGGCAAAAAATAACACGGGGGCCCTTGGCATAAAAGATCCACCTGTCTTAACTTTTACAGAAATGCAATGCAGTGTCATCCAATAACGCAAATTAAAATCATGTCTCTGGGTGTAATAAACCGTTGTACAGTGTTTTGGTGTCTGATAAACCTGCAAACTCATGGATCTGTTAGTTAAACCTTCTTGGTTTGCAACATTTTAGTCTAGTTTTCATCCGTCTCTTTTACATTGGGCATTTTGGATTTTCATGTCTTCTAAGCATTCTGAGACTGCAGCTGTAGAAAAGGCAGTATTGACCTGTTTATACCAGACAGTAGTGTTCACACACAGTGCCCGTGTCTCTCTGCACTGCAGATATAATATATATATAGATATAGTAGTAGGTAGCCCAAATCACCTAGTTTCATTCCTCAACTCTAGTTGTTTGAACAGAACTGCGCTCTCTCTGTTACTGCTCACCTAGCATTGCTGCAGCTATATGATCTGTAGAGCAGTGTGATCATTCAGAACACTGTTCACTGTCTATAATGTGTGATTCCATAGATACATGCAGGTCTAATAGTAGTGTTCATTTGTCCATTTGCCTGTCTCTCATACTATAATTTCTTTTTATAAAATTTGTAATACGTTTTGTATTTTTGACCCATTTTCATCATGGAAATGTTTTAATAGTGACTCAGAAACTGTTTAATATGGACTAATCATGTACTATATGTATCTGTACTCTACAGATCAGTATAGTCACTACTTGACTGTGAACTTCACTACAGAAATGAGTTACTACATCACCTCATATACATTCTGTGCTACAACAGTCCCAGTCTAACAGTGCGTTGTGTTTGTCAGATCCTGGTTCCAGAGCTGTGTGCCATCCACCCCATCCCTGCCTCCCTGTGGAGGAAAGCAGTGTGTCTGCCCAGCATCCTCTACCGCCTCCACTGCCTCCTGACCGCAGAGGAGCTCAGAGCCCAGACAGCCAGTGAAGCTGGAGTGGGAGCCCAGACCCTCCCCCCTGATTTCAGGTCTCTGTTACATACACTACACAGCATCTGAGTTCAGTGTTTAATGAAAATGAGTCACTTTCAGTTATTCCATTTGCTGAATCAGGACTTCCCTTAAAATCAGGTAATTCATGCATAATCCCCTACAGTAATAGAATGCAACATGAATTATGTTGGTAGTACTCTTTGTAACTGGAAAGACACCTGCTAAATCTGTAAACATAAATTAAAAGATTTGTTTGCCAGGTGGCTGTCTATGAGGTGGTGCATATTACTTAAACAGTAGCCATGTTTCCATTCAATTGTCACGTGAATTTTAAGCAAAGTTTTGAAATGTCGCAAAAAAGAAATGTGGATTAGGCGTGTTTCCATCAGCTGGTTTGGAGCGATTAAACTCTGCTCGTTGCAAAGCGTAGTTTGGTCAGAAGTTGGTGGTTACGCTTTACACTTAACAGAGTAGAAGAAGTAGAGGTTGGTCATCTGACCCATCTACGGGAGAAAAATGGAGAGAGGTCCTCAGAAATTAGTTTCTGTTGGACAAGTTAGAATTCTTCTTTCATGTCAGCTAGTGTCGGCCATGTTTCATGCTGTCCGGAGACGAAGACAAATTAATTAATAAACGGTTCAGCAGAAACAGCTGATCAGTCATGTGAGTTAAATGTTCGCTGCGTCAGAACTTATTAGGCAAAGGCGTTTCCATATCCTGTTTAGCAACTCTTTTTCGACAAAGGCAAAAACCACCTCAAGTGAGTGTAAAAGCTTTTTTGCGCAATTGAGGAAGTTTTATTGAATTTTGCCGTTTCCATATAGCTTTTCTTATGCGATCCTTCAAAATGCGCATAGCAATACGTTCATGGAAACACAGCTACGGTCAGTGGAATGTTCATAACACACTCAAAAGGATTTCCAAACCCAATGTGGTGGCAATGCACCGTTACAGAAAATTTTGTTACTGCCTAAGTGAAGCCATAGAGCTGGGCTTTTATTGGCTCAGTTTGCCAGTTTACCAGCATCAAAACAGATGCCACAGTCTTGAACCTTTATCAGCAGGCGGGAAGATCCAGATCAACCAACACCTACCTGCTGACATAGGAAATGTACTTTTCTAAAAATGCTTAATTTTTGCAGGCGGTCTCTTCAGATTTTCATTATGTGTATGTAAACTTGCCCACACAGTTTCCAGACATTCTAATGTATAGATGGTCTGTTTGTATGTGGCAGGTATCCAAACCTGGACTTTGGCTGGAAGAGATCTATTGACAGCAAAACATTCATCTCCTGTCCTGAGTCCTGCAGCGAGGATGGTGAGGGTCACTGTAAGCACCAACAGACTGTAACCCCTGAGCCCAATTCCCTTACCTATCCCAGTAGTCACCACTCTTCCCTGCCGGAGCAGGGGCCCCTCACGGCCCTTGACACTGGAGAAGCCACCTGCACAAGGAACCTAACCAACGGCACTGCCCAAGTCGCCAGCTGTGACGACGACGGCCACCAAGATGAGCACCTTCACCAACATGACAATTGCCAACGCTCCCAGCCCAGCTCCCCTGGGCTGCAGAGCCCTGAATCAATGCAAACTACTACCTCAGTTCCTGTGCAGCCCTCTCACAGCTTGAAGAAGCCCAGCTCCAGTCCTCCACAGCCTAGTGATGAATGTACACCAGGGAGGACCTCTGACCACACAAATAAAGCTACCTCAGTCTGCAGCCGGGCAGCCACGGGTCCCAACCCTCCCACAGCACCTTCTCTTGACCTTGCCGTTGTCCCCCAGCACAGAGCCCAGGCAGGGGACTCCCCCAAAAGCCTGGGGCCCAACCCGGGCCTCATCCTGCAGGCCTTGACACTATCCAATGCCAGCGACGGCTTCAACCTGGAACGTCTGGAGATGCTCGGAGACTCTTTCCTCAAGCATGCCATTACCACATACCTGTTCTGTACCTACCCCGACGCTCACGAGGGACGACTCAGCTACATGCGCAGCAAGAAGGTGAGCTAGGTCATGATTTATTATAAGTGAAAAGACAATTGTGGTCAGAATCGACAGTTTCAAGACATTTGCACACAGGGATACATTAATAAAATCAATGAAAATTAAAAATCTATTCCTGTTTAAGCTTGACAGTTCATTCTTGACCTTGGAAATGGCACTTTGACCATTCATTCGTAGCACAAGGTCCACTTGCATGGTTTTTTGGGAGCTTTCATCCCTATTTTGTGGCTTTCATCATCGGATGGAGTTTTCTCATTTGTCATGAAGGTCCTGTACTTATGTGATAACACTGAAACCATCTCAATGAAGCAAACTCCATCCGTTCATGAAGGCCTCAAGAAAGAAGAAAGCTCCAGAAAAACCAAGCAAGTGGACTTTTTGTCAGACAATATTCCCATTTAATATATTCAGGTGCATGTTTTATATTATTCCAAATGTGACACTTTATTGTATTTATTGTATTTTAAGTGCTGTAATTTCTTAATAAATTCCTAGAATTGAGTTTCAAAGTTCGTTCCTGACCTTGGAAACAGCAGCTGGCAGTCTGTTAAGTAGCTGTTCTGGAGCTTTCAATCATACATTTTAATTTAAAAAAATTCTGAATACTTAAAGGGCATCTCGTTCATGTTGGCTCAAAGAAATTCCTAGTACGTTTCCTGATAAGAACTACATAAGCTGCGTTTCCTTCCAAAGTACTCCAAAGAATTTTAAGTCCCAGGAACTACTTTTCAAGGAACTAAAAGGTTCCTCCAGCCCATTGTCTGCATTTCCACCGCGGTCTAGACCGAGAAGATTAAGTAAATTACTCTGCTGACGAAAGAAAAAGCGACTGTGTTTTACATGTCATTTTTGCATGCGACTATACAACAACGATGACGCCTTTATAAAGCGACGGACGGGCATCATTATTTGTGCCACGCTGCAACAACATTAAGCATGGAGGAGCTCAATAAGGCCTGGACTTCATCATTGGTCCGTCTGCCATATGCTTTCTTCTGTAACTCCACTGTGTCGAAGCTCAATGAACAAAAAACTGGTTTGCGGCTGCAGATTTTTAAAAATGGTGGCTGAAATAAAATGCTGCGAGTACTCGACCAATCTCAAATGTTCTCTGCTGCAAGCCCCACCCCCAAAGTTCCTGTACTTTTGGAAAGTACTGCCCCCCAAGCAGGAACTTTTTTGGGGGTAAAATAATGTCCCCGGAACTTAATTTAGACCCTGGTCCCTGAGGTGGAAATGAGTTCCTCCAAAGGTTCATAGTCTCTGGGGAAACTACTTATAGGGAAAATAAGACATTGTTCTGAGACAGTATACGTATATGGTAGTTAAAACTCATTTCTTGAGTTTCTAAAAAAAATAATCAGGTAATCATATAGTTGTTACACTGATTTGTAGAGTTTAAAAACTTTTTTTTCTAGAGGAATTTTCTTGAAAGAGCTGCTAAAATCAAATGCCCTGTTTCCACCCAGGAACTTTCCAAGGGGACAGAGAACTTTTTTAGAAACTCCGGGAACTTTACCCAAGGAACCAGGGAGTCTCCATGACAGTTCCCCGAGCTTAAAAGGTCCCTCCGGGGGTAGTACTCTGACAGTTCAGGAACTGTCAGGCAGAGAGAGAGAAAATAAGGAAGTACTGGGTGCCACTAGTATTAATATTAGGACAAAGGCTGGACATTTCCTGTAATGCTAATGAAACATTAAAAGACAAAGTTATCGGCTTCCTGACTAGTTTAGAAAAAGCGAGGTACAGAATGTGTTTGCGAATGAGCTGAAAGCACGAGCGGGAGAGCTAGGGAGTGAATGAGAGATGGGGAGCGGCGGTTGAGAAAGCTAGGGAGTGAACAAGAGGAACAAAACATAATTTGCTAATTGTTTCTTGGCAGTTCCATTTTAGGATAAAAATAAGTAACCATCAAACACTCAGCAGATCGTCTATTTTGAAGACGGGTGCTCTTGAATTTTTAGTCTCCTTTTCCACCAATGCATGTCTTCTTTACATCACTGTCTTTTTTAAAATCCACTATCAAACCTTCTTCATGGCTCCTGAGTTCAGTTCCAGTGGCTCGATTACTCCTGGGACTATTCGGTTGGTTAATGACTTACTTCAGCCCAACAAGTAAATATTAATGTATAATTGGAAATGTTATCTTTCTTTCTTGTTTATTTGTATTCTTGCCTGTAATTTAGAACTACACGCTGAAAGACAAGTTTGACATGCTGTGTACTGACTAAAAGACTCAGTTTACTGGAATTAATTGATTGGAAACATTTGAACGCAACCAATTGAACGTTGTCGCCATTATTAGTAATAAATGACATAAGAAATTACAGTTGCATATCAGCTACCTACTATTACAGTATATGCATTGCTGTGGTACTGAATGTTGTTGCACAGTGGCACAGATCAGCTAACACTCAGATGGGTTATTCAGTCAGGGATATGCTGTTGTAACCCGATATGCGGACTATACTACTCAATGCAGCTTCTGATTGGTCAGCTGAGTCAACCAAGATATCAGCTGAACTCTCGTGGTCTTCCATCTACACCAAAACACTGGATGAATAACCACACACACCCACCGCTCACTTTTCAGTAGTCAGTCAGTATCCAGACAATCAGACTTGACTTGTGTTAGAGCTAACTTTTCCAATTCTACGGTATGTTACTGCTGATGGTGTGTACAGGTTTCCACTCATCCTCTTTGGTCTGCCCGTGTCCAGGTGAGCAACTGTAACCTGTACCGTCTGGGTAAGAAGAAGGGGCTCCCCAGCAGGATGGTGGTGTCCATCTTCGACCCCCCTGTTAACTGGCTGCCTCCTGGCTACGTGGTCAACCAGGACAAGAGCAGCACAGACAAACTAGATTCAGAGGAGGTCAGTGGACTTCCTGCTGCTCTCTTACTTTATACTGCACTGGTTTATACACTCTGTTATGAGAGTTTGTTTTCTTTTTGTCTCTCTGCTGTGTGTGTGTGTGTGTGTGTGTGTGTGTGTGTGTGTGTGTGTGTGTGTGTGTGTGTGTGTGCTGGAGTTGTACACCTGCAGAGTGAGGACATGTTTCTTAGCCCTAACTTCTTCAAAGGGCCGGATTAGTGTTTGGGATTCAAATAAGAATTAGCAGTAGGTACTTGTTAGGGTTAGACATAAGATTTAGAGAATGATTGTGTTTATATTGTGCAGTATATTTTTGGTTAATTCATTCATCCATTCATTTCTGTAATAGATGTTGTCAGTGTTATGTTGTCAGGCCACTAGAGGGCAGGCTTCCACCTTGTATGGCAACATGTTTGTGTTTTGGTTTTAAGTCCCATAGCCTTTGCCTCAAGCCTCTGCTTCTACATACAATATAGTGGAAGTAAAGAAATATGTAATTCTAGTACACTAGGATGATGATGATGATAATATCTTCATGTAGCACTTGGTACAAGAAAAGCAGCTCAAAGTGCATTAAAAAGAAAACGGCACAAATACGAGAAGAATTTATGTACCAAAATGGCAAATTCAAAAAAAGAGAAAGCAGACAACCTAAAACAGTTCAAGTGCCTACACAGTCAGTGACCCTCATGAAGTGCAGGCGTGAACGTTTTAACGCGCAAATTAACATTAATATCTTTGGATCTCTGGGAGCATCAGGCTGTTGTGGACTGATTAATGACAATATTGGATTTGATATTGTAATAATATGAATGAATATCATATGAAATTACATACAGAGATAGGAGGTTTAATCTCCGACTCAACAAGCTCAGCCAAAAAAGAAAAGTTTAAAAAGTGTTATTAATAATTGGTGTAACTACCAACTGTTATCATTAATGATTAATATCTCCTTTTTGTTGTCCATAAAATGTCAGAAAAATAGTGAAAAAGTTGTCAAATGTCATGTTTAGTGTGACTCAACAGTCCAAAAAATATTCACTTTACACTAATATAAAACAAAAAAGCAGCTAATCATCAGACTGGAGAAGCTGGAACCAGACAGTGTTTTGTGTTTAGCTTCAAAATTCAGTTAAACGATAAATCCGTTATCAAAATTTTGGCAAAAAAAATTGAATGTCAATTGTTTCCGCTCTAGTTATTACATGATGGTTTAAACAATTGCCTCACACATGAAATACGTTGTCTTTGCTGTGTGATGAAGTGCTTATTAGGGATGCCCCTTAACTTCGATGATTTGAATAATCAGTCGAGAAGTTGAATCAGTTTGTCTAACTACAAAACTAAGTGTAATGGAAATGGAAACAGAGGGCAGCCCCACTTGTTTCAATTACTTTTGAACCAGACGCTGGTACAACCTCCTCTACCGCTGTGTGATTGACTTTTCAGCTGACAGCGCTGTCAGCAGCCGATCAGGAGAGACGCTCTGTAATGAGATGGGTATTATATATAATAAATAGATATAGATATTTTATAACTGAACTATGACAAGGACGCATACTTTTTATTTCTCTGACTCTGGAAATCTGATGTTTTCACCTCACAAATGATTAAGAAAGGCATTAAAACGTGAATGTTACAGGGAAAACATGAGACTGGTGCAGGCTGTTATAGGAGTTTAGTGTGGGGCAGTTGCTCTGCTGGTGACTATACTGTAACTGGGCAGAGGCCATGAATAATGTATTTCTCATAATCCTAGTAAGGTGTATTAAAGAAAAAACATCTGTAATAATGTTGAGTAGTTTTAGGTAGAATATTTTAGAAAACTTGTCTATAAATATATACGTTATACTGAATCAAATACTCAAATATTGTCAATAAGAAAAAATAAAGAACAAAATTGATAACACAAATGTCAGCAATGCTCCATCGTAAGACTCTGACCTGTTGATAATTCCTGAACAGCTGCAGCTTGCACTCGTTTATACAGGGTAGACACAACGGAGTGACTAAAATGCACACGTGAAGGCACATTGCAGCAGGGCTCAAGCACTTTAACCATATGCTTAAATTCTGTATTCTCTACGATCGAGTACGAGTCTGCTGCGATAAACACTCCTGTAGCATTAGTTATTGCTTTGGCTCGGTACGAATCTGCAGTGAGAGGCTGCCTGAATGCCATGGGGCGAAGGACTCGCCTTCCAGACTGTCCGCTAATCCACACATTTGGGCGATGCCGTCGTGAACATGTTTGAAATGTATCCACAGACCAGACCCGTTGGAAAAAGACAGTTGCGACACTTCTAACAATCTAACTATAAAGGAAGGAATCTCTGTCTGTATGTATGTCCTTTGATTTTCTCGACAACCACTACTCCAATGAATTTCACACTTGGCAGGTGTAGTGCTGGGGACCCAAGGGAGTGCAGTGTCGATTTTGGTGTAATTTGGCCATATGGTGGCGCTAGAACAACTAGGGATGGGTATCATTAAGATGTTAACCGTTCCACTACTCTTACCGCTTATTGGTCCGGTACTTTAACGGTACTCTTATCGTTTTTTTTTTTTGTTTTTTTTTTAAGACAAAAAATTATGTGTTTAATTCAGAATGTTATTCATTAAACAATGTCTTCTGGATGTGGTCTGATGAGGTATATGATCTGAGATATATATATATATAGTGACTTATACAGTATGTACATCAGAATAAGCATATACTTTATGTGTGAGACATACATGGACACATTATACACTATAGTTTACATATTTTGTCATATATCAGATTGATGGATATGATTGTTCCATATGGAGAAATATATCTTGTGATCTCTAACTTGTTTAAAAAAAAGTCTTTATCAATAACTGAGAGCTGATGCTGGAAGTAGCTAACGAGTGAGCCATCTTGCTTCCTTCTCATCTCTGTTGAGAGTTGCACGTGCGCAGTACCAATCGGGCAGGACGTACGGATCGGGCGGTGACAGGGGGAGGATCCTCCAGCTCTGGTCCCTCATTTGTGTTTGTCATTCGGATGGCAGTGACACTAAATGAGCTTGGCTAATCCGGCTAACTGGGCTAAGCCGACTAGCATGCTACAGATGAGAGACAACAACTGGTGCACTTCCAAAACGTTCCTGGTAAAACTCGCGCTCTAGAATATGTGTTCTGCACGTGCGAGTAGTATACATAAATAACTTGTCTGTGAGTCATGGGTTCGGTTTTGCAACGTCTCCTCACACACTGCAAAGGTCTGTTGAAACTCACTATTTTTACCACGTTAGGCAACTCACGTTGGAACTCCTATATTCTTTCAATAGAGACACCTAAATACCTAAAAATGACTCTTACTCTACGTCAGTACTTAGTCATGACTATTTCTCTTTAGCTTCCTTTTTACTTGAACTGTTTTCCTTCCTGTGTCCATCATTCAGGCCAAAGAGGAGCCTCTGGCCAACGGGGGGTCTGGAAATGACTATGATGAGGATGATGAGGAGGGTGAGGAGGTGGACGAAGACGGTGAGCTGATGTTGAAGGATGAGCCAAAGGATGAAGTCAACATGGAGGACGATCTGGAGTATTACAAGGAGCACATCAAATTCATTGACAACATGTTGTTGGGATCTGGTGCATTTGGTAAGAAGATCTCTCTGAGCGGCTTCCCTCCCCCTCTCACCTCAGCCTCGGGCTCCTCCCCCGCCATGGAGTCTCCATACGAGTGGAAGGCCCCCAAGAAGCCCCTCCATCCCACCACATCCCACTACCCCTCAGAGCCAACGCCAAGCGCGCCCTCTGCCGAGGAGTTTGACTACAGCTCATGGGACGCCATGTGCTACCTGGATCCCAGCAAGGCCGGAGAGGAGGACGACTTCGTGGTGGGCTTTTGGAATCCATCAGAAGAGAACTGCGGAGTCGAGCTCGGCAAGCAGTCCATCTCCTACGACCTGCACACGGAGCAGTGCATCGCCGACAAGAGCATTGCTGACTGTGTGGAGGCTCTGCTGGGCTGCTACCTGACCAGCTGTGGAGAGAGAGCTGCCCAGATGTTCCTCTGCTCACTAGGCCTCAAGGTGAGCTAGGACCTTCCACACTGTTCTGTCTTAATATTGCATGATTCAGCAATGATACCTTGTCAGTGTACTGCACAATATAAAGACAAGATAAATCCTGGATAAAAAGTGGAGAAACATAACGGATGCACGTCTTTTCACATGCACAGTATAGTCCACTTTAGCCTTGTCGTAGGTGGCCTAGGTGAGCTGTGATAAGAGATGTGCCAGTGTACCAGTTTTACTTTACGCTGTAGTGTAACATTCTGATGGTAACAACACTGCCAACAATTTCTATTACCGTCAATACCATGATTATTGCTGTTTTCAGAGGACACCGTGAACGCAGCACAGCTCTCCTGTCTTGCCTAGTCTAACGTTAGCTAGTCCAATGCAGTAATTTTGCTATATTTTAGCACTAATAGTAGCATTTCAGGAAGGTTTTCAAATGATTGTGAAAATACCATTTACTGTGTTATTTACTATATTATTTTTGGCATGTTGGCAATAATCATAGCATGGAAATTTGATCCCGACACCTCCCTAGCTGTGATCACATGCGTTTCCACTGTTGCAAAAGAGGATGCTGACTTTGCCTGCTTGACATCTTTAGGCAGGGTGGAAATCAAGCCCCTGTCATCCTTAGACCCCTAGTTGGACCCTGCCAGAAGATCTCAAGCAGCGCTCAGGCTCATAGCGAATTACAGATATAAATGCATTCAGGAACCAAATCATGCAAGGTGCTCCTCCAAAACAGTCTTTGTCAAAACTACCAGCGGGGGTTAACAGAGGTATTAAGAGTTGTATTTGATGACAACAGGTGTTACCATTGGAACGAGGGACCCTGAAAGGAACAGTGGTGCAGAGCCGTCAGACCACAGCCATCGACCTGTGCTACGGCTGGCTTAAGATCCCGCCCCGCTGCATGCTGGACCATCCAGACGCAGCGCGAACTCTCAACCACCTCATCTCCGGCTTCGAGAACTTTGAAAGAAAGATCAACTACACCTTTCAGAACAAGGCTTACCTCCTGCAAGCCTTCACCCACGCTTCCTACCATTACAACACCATTACAGGTCAGACTTCACCTCACAGCAGCAGGACAGTTTTATCATTAGGTGGGTTCCCATCCACCTATTTCTATGTACATAAAAAACCCTGTGTGGAAATGCAGAGAATTCCAAAATATCGCCAAACAGTTTTTATGCTTGGCTGAGGTGGAGAAGTTGGTGTATAACAAAGTGCAATGGAAACAGCCTCAGCGAATATATCATGACGTACATGAAGCGTGTGACTTAAACGTCCACTGAAGCTTCCACTCCTTTTGAAGAGATGAAGAATAGCGGCAGATCTGTGCGGAGCGATGAGGAGGCTGTAACCTGCCTCAAATCTAACACATGAAACAAACAGAAATGTTATTCTTCCATCATGTTTTATGCTTAGTTTTTCACCATTTGAGGTTTGTCTGGCACACATTGAATCATGTCATCTTGTTGCGCCCTTATCTTCTGCAATGGCTTAACGGCACCCGAATGGCAACGACTCCTAATACTGGCATAACACTAATGGATGGAAACGCGCATTAATTCGCTTTTTTTATGAATGCGCTCTTCAAATTTGTTTTTCACCTACCCACATATCTGACTGTTGCTTGTTTTCCTTTCTCTTCAGATTGTTACCAGCGGCTGGAGTTCCTTGGTGATGCAATTCTAGACTACCTCATAACAAAGCACCTTTATGAAGACCCACGGCAGCACTCTCCCGGCGTGCTGACCGACTTACGCTCAGCACTCGTCAACAACACCATCTTTGCCTCTCTGGCCGTCAAGTACGACTACCACAAGTACTTCAAAGCCATCTCACCCGAGCTTTTCCACGTCATTGACGACTTTGTGCAGTTTCAGTTGGAGAAGAATGAGATGCAAGGCATGGACTCCGAGGTGAGTCCCATTTCTACTGAGAACACAGCCAGCATCAGTACTGAATAACAAAGCCCTGTAGGAAGAAACCCAATCTTTGCTGTTGTAGTTTTCCCCCTTAAAATAACGGTCAGCATTCAAAAAGGTCTGCCTGAATAACAGGACTGTCAGCCTCTATGAATCTGTTTCATATTCCAATGATCTGAGTACTGAAGAGAAAATGCAGTTGGATTTAATTTGCCTGGAAATGGCTATCTTGGCACCACATCTTTTCTCATTGTGCTTGAGCGGTACTGTATTTCTATGCTTTAGGGACAACAGGCACATACGCAAGCATACTGACAAAACAGCTGAAAGAAATAAAGAGATGTGTTGCAGTAATATGGTACCACTCCACTCCTCACTAATGATCAAATAAGATTAACAATAACATGATGAAGCTGCTAATGTAGCATGCTTTGTACTGTTCCATGTAGTGTCAGGGCATTAACAGTCAGTGGATGGTGTATTGGATACTTTTTAAATTTAAAGAGCAACTTGAACACACCCCCTTCATATATTTATATTTTTTAAAAGCACTGAAACCCAGACTCACACTGCCATGTGTGCCCGTCTCTTTCTACTGTGACTATCAAGATAATAAAGCAGAAATGCAGAAAAAATAATGTAAAAAAACCCCAATATATAATAAAATATTATCTATTCAGGAATCAAAAAATCGTGAAAAAAATACTCAAGTGAATCGATTTCTTTTTCCACCCCTAGAGTAGACGTCTCACTCTGTTGGTGTTGTTGGAACTACAGAAACAACTTGCGAATGTACAGTGGTGATACAGAGTGGAGTTTTTTCACTCACAAATGATCTTTGGCTGAGTACAGATTGCAGAGTTTTGAACACTGAGCTTTGCTCTTTAATAAGGAAGAGAGATAAAAGATTCAATAACACATCTGTCAGAGTGTGTATTTTACCAATTCGGGTGTCAGAACGCAGAGTCACTCTCACCCAATAACGCAATCATTTTTCACATTAGTGTGTAGTTAGTGTAATGTTCACTCGCATATGCAGCAATGCAACACCAGCAGGCTGAGGTGGACAGAACACAGTACAGGATCACAGAACACAGATCGGGTTGATTTTAGTTGATACTGATTCTGGACTGTACATTTAACTTACTCTGATCTGATTATTGACAGCTTGCTTAGATGGTTTCAGTGTTGATCATAACGGTACTTTTCAGTATGGTGCCGTGTTGTGTGCCTTCTGTAGCCAGAACCTATGTTCACTGTAAATTTGTGTTTTGTTTTTATTTTGTCTCAAAAATGATTAAAAGACTTAATATTGTTCCGGTCTGTATGAAACTAAAGGCTGGTTACTCCAACTTCTTGTTCCAAATCAAAAATCCTTTTGTCAAGCTCTTTAATCATTAAAGAAATGTTGTTGTTTTTTGGTCAGCTCTACCACATAAATGTAAATTGTTTTTGTCCATATCACCAGCCCTAAGTGTGTGCATGTGTGTGTGTTACGATGCCGTCAGCTGACAGCTTTGTGTGTTTTTGCTACCAGTTGCGACGCTCTGAAGAAGACGAGGAGAAGGAGGAGGACATCGAGGTCCCTAAGGCCATGGGGGATATCTTTGAGTCACTAGCCGGAGCAATTTACATGGACAGCAGGATGTCATTGGAGACGGTGTGGCAAGTGTATTATCCAATGATGAGGCCACTTATAGGTGAGGAAGAGTGAAAGCACATTTATTTATTTCTGTATTTTTTTTGGTCATGATTGTTGAGCAGTTCATGCAGGGAACTTGAGTGATGGCAAACATTCAGGATTTTTGCCGGTTGTGCTGCCATTTTGAAGAATTAAAGGCGTGAGGATGTTTATGTCCCTTTAGTTTACCTCCTAACCCTCCATCCCCTCCCCACTTACAGAGAAATTCTCTGCCAATGTGCCACGCTCTCCTGTGAGGGAGCTGCTCGAGATGGAACCAGAAACTGCCAAGTTCAGGTAGGAGATCAACACTTACACAAGCCTATATTTGATCATTACATTTATCATAAGAACAGGCAGATGTTGATTCTCTCTTTCCTAACTTGGACAATATTTATTGTAGCCATGCACAGATGAACTTAACTAGGGGGTAATTACCACTGGTGAAATCATTGTTAGTGTACATGTCCAACGTGGTGTTATGAATCTCATAGCTTATAGCGCTGCACAAGCAATCTATTTTATTGTCTTTATGCAGAAAAGATGGACCTGTTTCATGTCAAGTCATGTGTTGATGAAATACATTTATGTTTGAAGTTTAAATGTAGACGCAGTTTTCTGCCAGTTTCTGAAGTTCAGAAACAACAACAAAAGTATCTTGTTCTCAAAGATATCTAAATAATCGTCATTAATTAACGTGTCTCATAAATATATCATATGAATCAAAATATTCAGGATTATCATTGTAGCCCTAAACATGTAGCCTTAATAACCAAAATGGTATGAATAGCATTTACATACAAACACATGTAGTATTGTAATAGCAGGGCGGCATTGTTACACGGCCATTTTATAAACGGCACAAATACAAAAATATGCCATTATTGGTCGTGAATCAGCCAGTCACGTTAAACTAAATCTAAATACTATCAATTCTCAAAAAATAGTCTGTTTTCAGACTGTACCAAACAAATGAAGTCTGGCTGCTCACAAAGGCCGGTCAAATATCATCGAGGGGTTTGAAATTACCCGTACTGTGATGCCACGCATGAGTTCACAGGAACACATTCACTCATTTCCAGTTGGCAGTTTTTCCAATCATTGTTGAGCTATTGTTGATGAAATTCAACACTTTGCTGCAGATTTTTCACAATAAAAGCCTACTATGAAAGGGAGTGATTTTGCCATCTGAAATGCAAATTACACTTTCAGAATCTGCATAGCTAAGAGGGTCTGTGTGATGTGAATGTCAGCTTCTGCCCCTATCCGGGAGGGTCCATGTGTATGGAGAACTGAAACTGCCAAAATCCAAAATACCTAAATAAATGACTCAATAAATAAATTAATATGCCGTTAAATGCACCAAAACTAATATTAAAAAAATGTAGGCATTAATTAATTGATAAAATGTGACATAAATTGACATTTCTGTTTTAATTTCTTTCTGTATTTATTTACCTTTTGTGTAAATTCCCCTATTTATTTACTTTCCCATTTAATTTTCCATTTTATTTCTAAATGTATTTATGTATTAATTCCCCTTTTTATTTGCATCATTCACCAAATTTATGACCGCATAGAGCATACCGCGCCGACAAATGTGTCAACATGTCCGCCTATGCAGGACAGAATTGCATGTGCATCTGCTGTCCGTGTCCATGTCATGTTCTGGAATATATCCTGCCCTTTTGTTGTTTTTAATGTGAAAAATCTTAACTGCAATTCAAAAACTGCAAAATGGAAGCGACTTTCAATAGAAATTTCTTTTGGTCTGTAAATGATAACACAAACAATTAGGTATAAAAGAAAGGACATATAAACAGACAGCAAAGGAAGTCAATTATCACAAAGTACTACAAAATAATTAAGTAGTGAATGAAAGCAATATTGTGTTAGAACAGTGAGAGCAGCAGAGTGGTGAGTATGACATGACTCAGTTGTACTGCTTGAATAAGTGATGTGGAAATGTGTATACTGAATGTGTCAAGACAACAGTAAATATGGAGGAAGTGTTGAGTTTGCATTATATGGGGAACTGGGTAAATTAGGAATAAAGGTTTGTCTCTAATATCAGCCTGTTTCAAATAAAGGCCTGGTTGTTGAGGTAGATAAAGGCCACTATTATAGAATTTACGGTATCTACAATCTGAGCCCGTTACCTTTTCTCTGTGTGCAGCCCTGCAGAGAGAACGTATGATGGGAAAGTCCGGGTGACGGTGGAGGTCGTCGGTAAGGGCAAGTTTAAAGGAGTTGGCCGCAGCTACCGGATCGCCAAGTCGGCGGCGGCGCGACGAGCTCTGCGCAGCCTCAAAGCCAATCAACCTCAGGTCCAAAACAACTGAGCTCAGCATTAGCACCTAAGCTATTGACGCTAACGGAGAAAAAGCAACGTCGGCTTCCCAACATAACGCGATGCTAGCCCTGTATCTTCAGCCTGCAATGGCACAACCAAGGCAGCCAGGGAACACTGTGTGGAGACGCAACAAAATAAACAGACTGATCTCACAACAGATTTTACATCGGATCTTTAACCCCCGCCCCTTTTTTTTTTTTCTTCTCCTTTTTTTGCGCAAACACAATCTTTACTTTCCCTCTCTGCTTTGTGTAATCACATGAGTGCTTTATTAACGTTTAGCAAAGTGTTTAAAAAAAGGTCAGGTCGCAGTGTCTATTCCTCACTGTTTGTGATTTTTTTTTTGGTTAACCTCTGTGTCAGTGAGATGAGGCTTATGCTTATTGTGTAGTATTAGATTGTACATAGTTCAATCAAAGGTGTAAATCAAAGTATGTAGGAAGAAAAAAGAAAAAAAAACGCTAAACTCCTCAGCCTGTGCACTAGTGCCAGTCAGTTTTAAAGCGCTTTTTAAAGCGCTAACGACAGACATGGCTAACAGATACCACTGGAGCAAAAGCCTGGTGGCACTTCTGTCTGAAATCTGTCTTGAAATGGTATTCTTAATCATTTTTGCACTTATTCCATTAGGGTCTGTTACTTTGAGAATTGTGTGGTCACATTGACACCAAAATCATATACGTAGCAAAGTATATAAATATATATAAAAATAATAAAATACATGAATCATATTCTTGGCCTTAGATGCTAAGGCTCACCCTCATATCCTGCAAAACGGATAGGAATTTCAACATTCCCAGTTACTGTAATTTAAACTAGTTTTTAACCGCACTTGAGGTTGCATGTTCTTGTAGCTTATGTATAAACCATGACAACTGGATGGCTTCTATAAATGTTCTAAATCTATGGATATATCTAGAGTGTGTGCGAGCGAGGTCAGATGTTTATGGCATTATCTTGATGATTTGGTTTAACATGTTTTGATACCAAGAATGGATGGAATTGAATTAGTCATTCTTGCGCACTAAATGTCTTTCCACTGAGCAAATCATCCAGTTTTGATATAAGAAGAGAAAGACATATCACACGTTCAATATGCTGCAGACTTTTCTACAAATTGGATACTCGTGTAAGACACACAGAATCTTTTCAAATACAGTCTTTGTGAAAAAGGCCAATTCATTTCAACACACTAGTGTTTCTCACATCCCGTACCTACCAAAGCTATAACAGATGTGACACTATGAGGTTGAAGTCAATTCCTAGGGAGGGATAAGGATACCAGCCTTTTTTCTTTTTTTTTTTTTTTTGGTTTCTGTTCTGACAAATTTTGCTTCTTGCTAAATATCTCCCCCCCCCCCCCATCAATAAGCCCTTTTTTCACTTGAATACCTCAGTTAATTGCATGCATTTTCTTGTCTATATATTTTTTTTCTTTTTTGTTTGGTGCTATGTTTTTGTATTAAGCTTGAATTTCTCATCTTTTTTGCACTGTAACTATAATACCTCTTTATTTGACCTTTTTTAATTTTTTTTTTTTTTTTTTTAATTTTTGGAAATCTGTTTGATTTGGTTGTCCTGTTCGTCAGCCATCAAGCTTTAGAGGAGCAACATTGTCGTCTCTTCCCCCCTCCTTACTTGAGGTTGACAGTTGATGATTTGTTTGGGGACGGGTAGAAAGTGTATACTCTGCACATAAGCCTAACTGTTTTTTCACTCATTCATCAGCTATTCATTTCATCCGTTGAGTCTGTTTTTGAATTCTGGATACAAACAAACATAGGATTGGTTGATTGATCAGATGGGTAAATGCTTGTAGAGGTAATCAGATTGCACTCTTAAACTTTGGATTTCTCTGACATTTATTCCAAACCATAGGCAGAGGGGAAAATACGTGATTTATTTCTTCAAAACTGTCCTCATAAATAAGGGTCGGAAGAGACATATACCTGTGTGGTTTCTAAACTGTGTTCGTATAACTGTCTGAAATCGATTTCACAGTCATAGAATCCCACCCACAGGTGCTTCTACCTCAGGACGGTGCACTCAGTGTTCTGGGCAAGGCTGCAATTCAGTTGAGTAACTCTCTCTGACCCATACTGAAGTCTTTTTACTGTTCTAACTAAACCATCTACGTCACATATACAGTACACAACACACTGAGTCCACATTCCCTCTCCGTAGTTTGTGTCTCATGTCTTGAATAGAAGCAAACTCAGTGCCTTCTCTGTGAGAGATCAGTGGCAGCATAGACTGGGTTCAAATTCAACCTCAACCACATTAACTAATTAATTAATTAATTAATTCAAGTTTGAGTTTGTATATACAATAGAAATTTAAAAGTTGGAAAGATGGCAGATCTTCTCTGACTCGTGCAGTTAGTAAATCTCCCCTACCATATATAGAAATAATAATCTTCCCAGGTAACCCATTAAACCCACCCAGCCACTGGGACCCATAAAAAAGACTTGAACTGATCCGACCCAACATCAACTGAGCTCCCAAAATAGGGCCAGGAGTCCAAAAAAGGTAGTTCCAATGTTTCTGATGCTTTGTCCAAGGCTCCATTATCAACCACGCAAAGCAAGCAAGGATCTTCCCCATGGCCCCAGACCCTCTGGGGATCCAGAGGTTCCCGTTCACTATGTGGCAATGACTTTGTGGTCATTTAATCAATTGCAAATTTATTTTGTGCACCAATAAAGCACAATAGAAACTGAATTGACAGGGCAACACCTGCATTATTCCTCAGGGCCCCATCTTGTAGAGGTGACCTCAGTTAAATAGAGTTTTAAGGCCTTTCAGTTTATGTTGTGCTTGAAGGGTGCCTATTCCTAATTTAATATTTGTGTTTAAAGAAGTTAAGACAAACTGAATACTAACTAAGAAAATACATGAGGCACATGGAGGTAATTTAGGGCCCAAAGTTAATTTCTGCCCTGAGCCCCCAGAAAGGCTTAATCCGGTCTTGATGGTCCCTCCAGTTAGTTTGAAGGAGACACCTTATCCAGCCCCAAAATGCTTGGTTATATAACAGTTATCTGGTACATCCAAACCTCTATTGGCCAGGTGACTTCAGCATTGCTGCAGGGTTAACAGTGTTAATATTTCAGTGCTCAATAAGAGCATGAAGATATATTTTTAAAGGCCTGAAGTGAAATTCACTGGGACTGGCTAACTCAGAAAAACTCATTAGTCACCGCAGCTGTCTACTGGTCAAAATGCAACACTCTTAAAATAAGAGGCAAACACAGGCATAATGAAAACAAAGATCGTTTATAACATTGTGACTATCTGACAAGGGACTGTTCTCGGGTCCTTTTGGTTCCACAACAAAATTCAGCATAGACCAGAGAGCGGTAGAAATTCAAGCTGAAACCAGTATAGACAGGAAAGTTCAGCCCACTTTGGGTCAGGTTTTCGGGGTTCAGGTCAGCCCAAAAACCTCTAGTCAAGAATTTTTGAATTTGTCCAGTGTAAAAAAAAAAGCATCCATTTAAATCCACTCTGGTGGGACTGATCTTTCTTTTTGTTTTGATCTTTCATCTGCTAACAGCTGCACTTCTCTCAGATCTCTCGCTGGGTGCCATACTTGCATATATTTGGGTCCCACGGATAATCATGTGAAAACTAAAGTATGAATTTGTGAAATCCTTCCGTTCTCATGTTAAAAGCCATGAAACTTAAGTGCATCTTTCTACAATCCGTCACTGTTAAAAAGAGTGCAGTCTGTCATTATTTCTCAAGCAGGCGTCTGACCCTCTAGTCTGCCCATGTGAACCCTTAAATCTGGGCTGGGTTTACTGATTAGAGAGGTATTGTCAGGCTTGGATTGGATTTGGAGTGTTTCTGGCCCTCCAGTCACACACCTTCTAACCCCTCAGTCTGTTGTGCACACAGCCATTTAGACTTTTCCTCTGGCTCAACAAACTAATTGTAAGTCTCCGGGAGGGACGGGGGGGGGGGGGGGG
>LKNJ01004224.1:0-34502 GCA_002120245.1 Maccullochella peelii | reverse complement strand
CACACACACATACTTGAATGCATTATGTTTAGCCTTATTTCTGATGTGTGTGTTCTTCTTCATTGTCCTCAGTTAGCTTTTTCACAGATTTTGTTACCTCTCCCTCTCAGATTTCAAGCTGAACTTCACATAAAACACCCCATTACATCACACGAACAAGTCAACATTTAAAATCTGATAAAGCAGAGTCTCTGATGAGAAAATTGCCTTTTAAGGCCCTGATTGCGGAAGATTAGTCACTTTGGATGTTTCATGACGTAACAGCGGCACATTTTATGGAGAGGATGGCAGGATGAAAGGGAGTAAACTCTGACAAATGTCACCAGTGTGAGTTTTTGTTAAGACTTCCTCCTCAGAACAGAACAGACCCAAGATCTGGATGTAAACACTGTCAACTCAAACATACACACTCTTATTGGGGGTCACTGAGTGGACAAGCACCTGGATAGTCCTTTTTTTGTTTGTGTGTGTGGATTCATTAACCCTGGCAATATACACATACCGGACCACACAAAGAGCCAAAGCTTCTGCAGTGTTATCACCAGAACCAGTGGAACTAAAACACACAAACACACACACACACACACACACACACAAAATACCAGAGCCCTGGAACTGGCTCTCCTAAATGGAATGCAGCCATCATTATGAGATCAACAGTTATGAGAGTGGAATAGGCCTTTTTCACAGCAGACATGTTAACTTGTCATAGTAGGAATAGCACAGGTGTTACTAACATTAACAATGTCTCTGTTCTTTTCAAGCGTTCCAGTAAGTCATGACAGTGTGACAGTGAGCCAGCATAAACAACACCAGGACCCTGAGCAGCTAAATGGAATTCAGACATCATTTATTTAATGATTTACACATGTGCTTTTACTGTGACATATAAAATGGCGTTCGTGAAAAGGTCTATTACCTATCATAAAAAAGGAAAGAAGAACAAGGAAGAAGTCCGCAAAGTGACATTTTAATTTTTTCTTTGTCTTAAGATGACATGATAGTGACTTACAAATATATTGATTGTGTGTCCACACTAATGTCTCTGTCCAGGTGAAATGACATGATTTCACAAAGTGCTGTCCCACTCCTCCTCTCATCCAATAACTGAAACTGAAATGTATTCCCAACAATTTGGGATAAAAGAAAATAAACAAAAAAATGAAAATTATTCCCAACAAAACAGTACATTAGAAAAATATGCAACAGAGATCTTCAGACTGAAGAGGTGATGGCTGAAGCTACATAGCTTATTGAACATACATATTAATCTCAAATCATAGGCTTTCTCTCATTTTAAACAACTTTATACTTTACGTGCTACGTATACTATATATCGTTCAGAAGTCAGTTGTGAAGTGGCGAAGCCTCTTCAGGACTGACGACTGGAGCACCTTAAAGCTTGGATGGACATGAAACTCTCCTGGTTGAATCATCAGTACAACTGTGATAGAAAATATCTGGAATCATCCAATCACAGAGCTTCAGATTTTGTTGTGTGCTGTGCTAACGGTGAGATGAAGCTGAAGATTACACTCTGTGAAAACCTGAACATCCTAAAGCATCCATCAGTTTAAATTAGTTCACTTTCAGATTCTGGGTCAGTTTAGGATCAAAAACACTGACTCTACCATCTGTTTCCAATGGGACCTGAACGCAACAGCGGCCTCCTCTGGCCTAACAGACATGTACATGTAACGAAAGACATAAATTAAGATGAAAGAAATGTATATTTCTGATAGAAAGAAATAACCAAATTTAAGTAAATCAGAGGAAATAAGTTGTATTTGTTAATTAGTCTGACAGTTTAACCACTTTTTGTTCAGAAAAGATGAAATTATTTCAGTATTAAGTAATTAGTTTGTGGCGACTTTTGTAGCACAAATTTATTTAGGAATATGTACCATGTAAGAGTAATGTATACTGAAATCATAAGGCTCTTAAAACTGGACTTTGACTCAGGGACCCTCTACATGAAAGGGCCTCAGGATTAGGTATTAATGCAGATGTAACCTATAATATATATTGCTTTAGTGTGGCATACAGCATTACCAAACTAATTTGCAATTAATCATATTACCACAAACTAACTGTCACATGCTGAACCTGGAGTATTCGCCCCCCTTGAGGGTCTGGGGCACACTCTGGCTGGATGGTAATACCAACACATGGGTCTCATTGAAATGAATGAGGGGGCTGAGTTTTTTCACTTAATGCTGTTGCCTGTCTGAACGTGGCCTTAGGTGGAAGGTCGGCCAGGTTTCCCACAGTAGCCTTTCCCACTTCGTAACACTGTGATTTGATTTGTGGAAACGTGGAGGACGCTCTGTCTGAGAAGACGACGTCAGGAGCAACAAAGTCCCTCTGGCTTAATGTTCATTTGTGGAGTTCAGGGTTTGTGTTTATTTTATCAGGGATCATAACGGTGGCTCTGAGTTATTTTTGAGGGCCGTGATTTGTCGAGTTTATAAAAAATTTGATTGGACCTTCTTTGTGGGGAAATACAATATTGCAAGGATTGGTTACCATGGACTGGTTGTGTTAAAGGATAATTCCCATTTATTCAAACTTGGGTCTGATTTTACAGATTGTAGATAGTTTCTATTGTGAAACTATGATATCACAAATTACTGCAGGGATTGTAATGAGATTCACAGCACCGTCTACTGGAATGGGTCGGTAGTTAATTCGACCAGGAGCATCAGTTTCACCTGCTGCTGTCACATTGTAACTAAGCCTCAGCACAGATTTACTCCGTTTGAGATGCATTCAGAGTTGCTGCCTGTCACACTTACCCTATGATTTGTATAATAAGAATATGGGCTGTGTCTACACAGCAAGAGTTTGTTCATCCTTATCTTGCATATTTCTGACACAGACACAGTTCAGATCTTGCAGCAGCACAATATTTCGCCAGAGCATACTTACTGTAATCGTTTCTAGGAATATAAGTTGCTTACATTTACCACCTTCTCAGCTGGGGTTTCTCCTGCTTTGATGAAAGCGATGGCCTTCCCACTCTGCAGAGGACTCTGGTTCAGATGAGACCTCAGAGGATCGGGATTTGGTGGCATCAAAAGGGTAACATGGTGCCACAGCTTCACCCCAGCAAAAGAGACTGGGTGGGTTTTGCAGGTTTTTTTAATCTTAAGCTAGGTGTGTTAAGGTTTGGCCTGCTACGGTTCAGACTCTTATTGAGTGCTAGTTATTATTATGGAACTTGACAAATAAATTTTTGATACCACTTTCTAAAAAGCCACATACAGCATATGCATTACAAATAAAACGTAGTACTAACGTACTTTAAAAATGACTCCACTATCTACTGCAATAACGTTTCAGACTGTGTTAGAGGGATGTTGAATTGACTCAGTGTTTATAACTTCTCTGATGATTTTGGTGTTGCTGTGTTGTATTATAATTTCAGGCGTATTTGTCCTACAGAGTCAAAGCAATGTCTCCTTAAAGGAATATTTTTTGAACAGGTGATCGGTTACAATGAGGTGAAACAATGAAAATGAGACATCCTTCCATCCTGTTTTATTAAAACGTCAGGTTGTACGAAGATGCACTGCAACTTTCTCCCTCTATTTCTCCTCCTCCACCTCTTCCTCTCTGTCAATTATTGGTTATAATCCTCCTGATCTTCATTGTGACAGATTTGATGGTGTGAGGGACCCCGTTCTCTCTCCAGGTGTCCCACAGGATGTGCGTTCTCTGCCCCCGGTTCTGCTCTGCATCTTCAGGGGAGCCGTTGAGGTTTGCCAGGCCACACTGGTTGAACCACCATCCTGTCTGGTTGTGCCGAGTGCTGCAGCTCTCCACGGTGTGGTTGTCCATGGAGCAGAAAGGATTACAGCCGTCGTTGTCCACATCCGAGGCGCTGAAAGGAGCTGTGTCCTGGTTCTGCTCCTGCTCGTAGCCGCGAAATGCATCACCTGTGCAAAAACACACAAAGAAGTGCACACAGGCATGCAGATGTGCACATGTTGAGTGCTACATGAACATCTGCACAGTGCATTTATCATTATTTTGAGTTTGCACAACATTTGTCACTGAGGGTGAACTTGACTGAGTCTTACCTGCGCTGCCTGCATATCTGCCCAGGTGTATACTGAAGAACTTGGTTTCACTGTCCAGGCGGAAATCATCATATGATGCATAAGAGGTGACGTCATCGGGGGAGACCAGAGCGATGTGAAGTTGGAACCGAGTATCTTTCTGGTTCACTATATGAAATATCTGGTTCAGACCCAACCAGTGTTCTCCTATGCATGCACGCACACACACACACACACACACACACACACACACACACAAATAGAGATTGTGTCGCTACTATAATCATTGGAAAGAGTAAAATGAACCCCCGGCATTTCTAGGATTTCTTCAAAGTGAGACAGTTGTATCTTTAAATTAAGATATAGATTAAATAAATATTCTAAAACATTCAATGAGCCTGACTGATACTGGATTGTTTAGGTCAATTTGAGAGTTTAAAAAATCTGATAATGATATATTATCCAGTAACAATTTTAATTGTGACCAAGATATGTATCGAGCTGGATACTTTACAGTTGAAAAATAAACTTGTAGCACTATAAACAAACATTTAACAGAAGAAATGGAAACATGTAATTGGCATTATAAAACTGTCTGAGGAGTTAACATGCAGCAAACTCATGAAAAGTAAGTCAATTTACACATGATATGTAACACAAATGAAATAAGCAATCAAAGCACCCTGCTAATGGAAATCTTAATGTAACAGCGTACAGTGATATTTTTAAAATAGTGTGCTTCCAACTTTGTGACAACAGTTTGGGGAAGGCTCTGTCTTTGTTTCGACATGACAATTTCCCCCCATGCACAAAGCCAGGTCCATAAAGAAATGGTTTTCCCAGTTTTGTGTGGAAGAACTTGACTGGCCTGCACAGAGCCCTGACCTCAACCCCATCCAACATCTGTAGGATGAACTGTCTGGAGCACCGAGTGTGAGCCGAGGCTTAACACCCAACGTGTGTTGGACCTCACTGATGCTCTTGTGGCTGAATGGGAACAAATCCCTGCAGCCAGGTTCCTAACTCTGGTCGAAAGTCTTCCCAGAAGAGTGGAGACTGTTATGAGATGTTCAACAATCAAAAATGGGTGTACCTTTTGTTAATGTTCATCTTAAAAACAGTCTGCATTGTTTAACTGACGTGCTTGAGCAGCCAGCTGGCACACCTGGTATGCCTCTTTCACTGTCTAAAGTAACTTCATACAACCTGCAAGGTGTCCAAAGCCCTCAACATAATTCGCCCAGGGTCGTTTGAAGTCAGTCAATCCATCAGTCCTCCTTTGCATCACCGTCCATCCGCCTCCCATGTAGTCCATCTCACAGAAAACCTGCAGCACATGTTGTATTGTGAGTGGTGACTGATGATTGAGTGACGGTCTGCGGATGACTGAATTATTGATGTACCTCAAATGAAGAGTCGGCATTCTCTGGGTGGATAATGTAAATACCACTGGGGATCTTGGGGACAACGGACACAAGGTTGTCCTTGATGTCGCTGCAGTCTCGTCCTAATTAAAGCAAACATACTCTTTTTTGTCATCAGGAAGAAAATTAACATTCACTAAAGCAGCTATTGTTCAGTAATCACTGATGACAAAGTATTTACAGTATATCCCTGCCCAAGCACAGTTAGTTAAACAAGTGTTTCACTGGCAGAACAAGAAAGAAGAGTTTGACGTTTGTACTTCATTTAATTACATATGTCACTGGATAACAAGCATTAGATTTGTGGTATACTGATAACCTGAGGATGTATTTTGTATTTTTGTAACTCATTTTACATTATTGTCCAGTGAAAACCATGTATCTCCAAATTTGGTGATTTAATGGTTCAGATATACTGAAAGTTTAAATGCTGCAGCAAAGCAGAGGTCAAGATATCCTTAATTCTTAGTATGAGTCAAGATTCTACACTTCCCATAATGCAACTTGGTAGTGTCTTTTGCTAAACCCTTTCTGCCTGTTTAACGCCCATGCTGTTCAAACTCCACAGAACTTGTTCGTAATCTAGGTTGTCGTTGTAAATTTAAAGTCTCAAAGCCAATCGGACATGACTCTCATGGCATCATCAGAGTTATTTTGGCAGACATTAGAAAGCTCCTCCAGAACCACAGAAGACATACAACTGTTTTTGCAGGCTGAGTAGTACTCCTCATGGCTACTAAACTGATATTCATGTGTACAATTGGTAGAATTTGTCACCTACATGTATGAATGTTGTATCATTGCATGTGTTTGTGTGTGAGTTACCGTGAGATTGCACAGGTTTGATGGAGTACATCTCAGTGTTGCTTCTCTGAACCTCGGAGCTGAGCGTCTGCACTTTGGTCATCAGATCTGTGACCTGGAAACACAGCCAGCCAATCAGAAGCTAAGAAACTCTGTTACTAAGAGAGAAAATGAAGACTCCACTTTACCTGACTGCTGAGGATGTCGAGGGCCCTCTGCTGCTCCTCCATCACATCCCTGATCAGCTTCCGGGTGCTGCGTCCAAACGCCAACAGAGACTGCTGCAACTGGCCTACACACACACACACAAACACACACGCACACACGCACGTGCGAGTTCATAACAACAGATGATGATGACAGAGGTAAGACTAACACCAGGAAAGAGAAAGACATTTTACCACAGACTGAATGTTTCTCATCTCGTAGCAGCTTGACAGTGATGTCACACGGGATGGAGCATGTGTCCCGACCTTTGACCCCTCCGGGAGGTTTTTGACCTTTGACAGGAGCATCAGAGAAGTCCTCACTGACTATTTCTGATTGGTTAAAATGAGTGCTGTTTCCTGTGTCCTGGCAATCAAGAGAGAACTACAGTGAGAGTTTAATTTCAGTTTTAACACACAGTGTAACTGCAATTTCCTGTCTTAAAATCCTGCAAATCCTGTAAGCAGCGGTGGAATGTAACTAAGTACATTTACTCAAGTACTGTACATACACACACACACACACACTCAATGACTCTTTTAATGTTAATAACTAATAAAAGAAAAATCCATGATTCATGATCCATCCATGATGCTCAACTCTAAATCTCCTTGATTGCATCAGCATTTCTTGAAGCAATTTATAGTCATCTGCAGAAAACAAAATGAATAATGTAGCTGTTTGTTTTTTGCCTTTCACATGAAGCAGCTCCCTGACAACATCCCACTCCCACTCAAAATCTCACATTTTTTAACTCCATACAATAATTCCTGATAGAAGTTTGAGAGACAAGCCAGATGAAAACATTTATGACATCATTCACATCATACATACTGCGGAGGAAAGCAGATGAGGCAAAAGCAGCAGCAGGACAGTTGTTGTCCACATCATGCCAGTGTCGTCTGACTGTGACTGTTTACTCCAGGAGCGAGGGGGCTGAACTCTGTCCTCTCCGTCACCAGCAGCCACTCCTTCATTTATGCTTTATTTTTCCACAGTCTGCTCTGTTCCCTCACACGTCCATCCTTCTTCCCTTCTCATCTGCATCTGCTCCTTCCTCTCAGTTGTCAAACTTCGCTTTCTCCTTGCTTCCTCTCTGACCTCCTCCCTTTCTCCACCTCCATCAGTCACTCCCACTTTTTCTTGTAAATTCCTGTGACAACATCCCCAGTAAGAGGAGGCCGGATTTGTAAATGTGTTTGGTGATAAAAGTCTGGATATGTTTCTGACAAGTAGCTGAATGTGCGGATTCCAGATTTGTGGTAAAGAGTGATTACCTTCCCCCTCAGTGTGTCTATTACCAGGTTATTTTACAGGTTATATCCTGCCACCAGCATGAGAAACAGATGTGCAAAGGGAAATGGGTTGAATGTAGGAACACTTTCTCTCTGCTTGTGTCTTTGCATGGGAGTTGCAGCTGAAAGTAGGGTGCCATGAAGGCAGCATGCCTCTCCCCCGTTACACCCCTCTTCACTCTCTCTCTGACCACTGACTCATATATTTGAAAACAGTCTCCCACAGGGTCAGACCAATTACTTCTGTTAACTGTGCAGTCAAGCAGTGAGGAAAGTGAAAAGCGATAAAAGGGAAACAGCACATTCCAGTCAGTGTCCAGCTGGAGCCGGCTGCCCTGTCGCTTCCCTGGAAAGTGGAGGAGAGCCAAAGAAAAGGTTTGCTGCTGTTCTGAACCTGTGTGCATTTACATCCGTGGTCAGTGAGAGGAATGTGAAAAGCCTGGTGCCGCAGCCTCGGGCCCCCCACATCTGTCCTATGTTACATACTCTTGTACAGCAGTCTATGCGTGTCGATGACACACTATACATGCCAGGCGAAATAATGAGAACATGCAGACAAGACTAGACTGTGTGTTAATAAAATACTCTTCTTGTGTTCTGGTATAAGGTATGATACATTAAGTAAGTTCGGCAATTTGCTTATTCACTTTCCTCTGAGAGGATTGATACCACTCTCATGTCTGTACACCAAATATGAAGCTATGGCTAGTTAGCTTAGCTTAACAAAAAGACTAGAAGCAGGGGGAAGCAGCTAGCCTGGCTCCGTCCTAAGCTAAACAAATCTGCCCACCAGCACCTCTAAAGCTCACTAATTAACACGTTATATCTTGTTTGTTTACTCTGTACAACAACCAGACTATTTGAGGGCTAGAAGTGACTTTCTGGAGTTGTGTCATGTTCAGACAGAGCCAGGCTAGCTGTTTCCCCCTGTTTCCAGTCTTTATGCTAAGCTAAGCTAACTAGCTGCTGATTATGGCTTCATATTTATCAGGCAGATAGGGGGGTAAGGGTTAAGGATAAAATTTGAAAATAAAATCAGTGCAACTTAAAGATATCAGAACCTAAGTGTCGACAATACAAAATTAAATAAACTAACTTAATATTATATGTGTGCTTCATCTAGCAATTGTGCATTAAAAATGATCTAAAAATGCTAATAAACCTAAATGCAAAATTTAGCTTCATACTTCACAGACAGTGGTATCAGTCCTATTTGAAGCAAATAAGCATTTTTCCCAAAATGTCAAACTATTCCTTTAATAATAGAAAATACACCAACAACACAAGCACATCAGTCTTTTTTTTAAAATGTTATTTTCTTACCAAATGTTAGCTACATCATTCAGTGTTTTTGTATTCATTTTGACATTATTCTCTTCAATACTCGCCAGAGTTCAGTCCTGAGCTACTAAATTAATACTTGATTATTTGTCTGAATAAATTAGACCAGTTGTAATTACACCAATTGTCTATTTAGCTGCTTTGGTTGTGGTGTGAATAGGCACCTGATAAGTCACCTGTGCGTCACTGGTCTGGTTGTGCCCTCTGATTTGGTGGTGAAAGGGCACTGATTAAAAACACAGTGTGAAGATGACTTTCAGAAAAACAACAGAAGAAATCCTTCATGTTAAGTAATGAAAAACAAGATATGTTACAGGTGTTAAGGTAGGACAGTGCCATCTACTGCACTTTGGTTTGTATTACATTACAATTATTCTTGTGTTGACCTTTTGCCTGTTACCATGGTGCATCTGAATTCTCCACACACAGACACAACTGATAATTTCTGTACAAAATAGTACATAGTGTCACATCGATGATGTTTGTTCAATACATACCACTCCTCATACATTTATTTAGCTGTAGTGCAATTGTCCAGTGCATTTTGTTACACAGAATAAAACAAATATCTTGAATGAAATTAGAGTTTAGACTCAAGATCACATTATTTTCCTCGTATAAGGCAAATAAATTAGAATCTGAATGCACAGTGCTGCTAAAAAGGAGGAGAAATAGATACATAGACTCCAGCTAATACAAAGTTAGCAACAAAAGGGCTCAAGTAACCACAGAGACACGCATGTTGTATTCTGTATATTTATCACAAGAAAAAACTTAAATACTTATATTTCCCCTTAAGCAGAAATATAAGTATATAAGTTTGTTAAAATCATTGCACACAGTACGTACCAGAACAAAATGCAGTTTAGCATCTAGCCAGATGCAAACGGTAGCACAAATAGAGATATACAGTATAAAGGTAAGCAAATGTACAGAATGAAAAACAGACCACTGGGTAGAAATAGTAAGAAGGGATGTAACTGTGATATATACAAAATAAACAAAACAATACACAAAATGTATAGTACAAATGAACATTTTGTACATATATATATACTCCGTCTCAGTTTATCTCAACTCTGCACTGAATCTTTATGATGTTTACACTGAGTGAAATATTTAAACCTGACTGAATGTTTGTTACGGCTGCACCATTCATGCTTTGGGATCTCCACTAGAAGTTAAAATAAAGTTCTGTTGGTTTGAACAATGCTTGGCAGCCCAGCATGAGTTAAAAATCATGCATAGTGGCAGACAGCCTCTTGTTAAGGGGTTCATTTGTATAGTCATATATATTTGTGAAATCTATTTTCCTTTTTGGTTATTTATAGTTCCTTTTTGAGTTAATGCCTTTATCTATTGAGTAAAATGATTCAGTTGTAAAATATTGTATTCTTATCATCCAATTAAATATCCATTTATTATTTTATAAGCATTTGTAGGACTCTTCATGTTCACTACAGCCCATATTAACTCTGGTGGATTATAATGACTAAATAACTGACTGACTCATTGGATGCACAGTAGATAATAACACCAGTCTAGCCAGACATTTTTTCTTGAATTCAATCTGTTGGCCAGCTGAGCTCCAGCTCGCTGTGCGCATGTTTTCCACTAGAGGGCAGGACACTGTGGCTGTGCCTACATGGACAAACAGGCTCCGGCTGGGTTGACCTCATCAGGGGCGGATGTTTTCTCAGTGCAACTTCCCAATCTCCCCTCCCCACCACCCCCCAAAACCAGACCAAGGCCCAGAGTCCGAAAAATAAGTCCAGCACAGCAGCAGTCCCATCTTTAGTTGTCTCTTGTCACATCTGTCTACACTTGGTCCTCCGCCTCTTTCCTTCAGCAGGAGAAAACCACACAAACTGGAAACTAAAGCATGGCCAAAGACTATTAGTTGACTATAATATCACTGATTTCCGCCCATTTTTCAGGGCTGAAAGTGACCTGTTTGATGCATTTGGAGCTGCAAATAAAACTAACGAAGTTGTTTTCTAAGCCTTGTGTTGATGGTTTATGTCTGTGTTAGAGTGAAATATTTCCCCCTGCAACTGCGGCAGCTTTAAACCCTGCAACCCCGCCCCTCAGCACTATCACATGAATCTGGACTGAGCAGTGGATGTGAAAAAAGTTTGGAGGTCTCGCTGAGATCACTTCTCTCCAACTGGTTTCATATATGTTGGGGGGGGTTTCCCACTTGAGGAGGCTTTTACTTGAAAGTCTGCATCGGAAACCAGTGTACGTCTGAGCGTCCCCCCTGTGATTTCTCCCGTTTCCTTTTTTTTCCTGCAGGAATACAGAGAGGGAGAGAGAGGGGGGGAGAGAGAGAGAGAGGGGGGAAACGGTCTGGCTGCTTGAAGGTATGTGGGAGGCATGTAACGTGTTGTACGCTGCTCAGATTGATTTTTGTCTGCGATCCGCGCTTTAAACTACGCTCCTTCGACTTCTTTACCCGATGATCGATTTTCTTTTCGCAGCTGATGAACTTCCGAGATGTTACAGCTTGAAACAGACACACAAGGACACAAAAGTTCAAATGGGGTGGGGGTTGGGGGCAAAAAGTGTAAACAAATCCGATCATAACTCCAGCACTCAGGCGCATCTAGTCTTAACGGGCCTGGCGTTTATTCTCTGTGTTTGTTTGTGTGATTGAACTTTTCGACAGATTTGTTGCGACACCAAACTTTGGCAATATGGACGCGCACCGCGGCGCGCCTCCGGCCGGGCAGCAGATCGTGCACGTCCGCGGGGACTCGCAGACGGAGCTGGAGGCCCTCTTCAGCGCGGTGATGAACCCCAGCAAGGCGGCCCGACAGCCGTCCTCTCTGCCCATGAGGATGAGGAAACTCCCGGACTCCTTCTTCAGGCAGCCGGATTCCCGAGGCCACTCCAGACAAGTACTAATAACTGCTGTTAACTACTAAGTTCTGCTAAATGGCAGCTGCTAACTGCACCATGCTGGTTTACAGAGCAAACCCTGATGTGTCTAGACAATCAACGGCAAACTACACCAACTACATGGTGTACAGTAGCCCTGCAACACACACTGAGTGACCACAATAATAGTAATGCAATCCTATTCTACCTGCTGTGTGTCAGTGGTGGTGTTGCATGGAAATATAAATATATGGAAAGATGTTTCTCAACCATATTTTGTCCACCTCCATGCTCATACATGAGAGGGACAAAATATTAGAAACACTCAATGCAATGAATTCCAGAAACAATCAGTAAATTGATCAATTACATAAACGACAGAGAATTAATAGACAACTATTTTTGATTAGGGCTGAGACTAAACGGTTATTTTCATTACTGATAAACCATAAGATTGTTTTCTTGATTAATCAATTATTTGCTTGGTCTATGAAATTACAGTTTCCCACAGGCCGAGGTGGCGTTTGTTTTATTTGACCAACAGTCCCAAACCCAAAGATATTCAATTTATTGTCATGTATTATAATGATCCAAACATTTGAGAAGCTGGAACCAGGAAATAATTAGTCATATTTGCTTGCAAAATGACTAAAACAATAATAAGATTATCAAAATGGTTGCAGATTATCTAGATTTAGACCATTTCTGGTTGCAGCATCTTAAATGTGAGGATTTGCTACTTTATATGATTGTGGACTGGATGTCTTTGGGTTTTGACTGTTGAAGACATCCCGTTGGACATTTCTTGCTGATATTTAATAGACTAAACAACAACAATCAAGAGAATAACCGTGTCGTTTTTGTATTTCTAAGACTTTCCTTCTCGCCACAGTAAACAATTTTGTTGTGTTACTGACGGATGCACCAGCAGCTCAGGCAGAAACTATCCAATCTGCCCGATAATGCCTGTAATGACTGTAAAATCTGTAATCATCAAGGCCTCTGGTGACGCACTCATGTAGCTGCTGTTGTAATTGTGATACATTGTATTCACTCCCTAAATTGCAAAATTCTTCATGGTGGGAAGTTCTGGAAAAATCTAAAAAGTGATGACGAAGAGTCATAAGTCAGCCTTTTTCAACTCTGAAAGCCTTCATGAGATATTTGCTTTAACATGTTACAAACTAAGTCCTTAAAATGAGCACTTAGTTGTATCAACTCCTGTCTGTCAGACCCATCAAACACTGAGCATTTTGAGGTTTTACTACAGAGTTATTGTATTTTAAGGTGTTTCTGATATTTTCTCCAACCTCTGTATTCATTCAACCCTACTGAGTAAGAGATTTCCCCAAGAAACACACTCTCTGGAGGTTATAATTATGATCAGATGAAACTGGATTTTACTAGATGCAGTTCAAGTATAGATCCACAGTTTAAGCCACAGTAAGAGTCAATTCTTGTACTTATATGCCCAGGTTACATTTTGGTCTGATCCTTTTGAGAGTTTCACCAGTACTCCAGCTGGCTGTTAGAAACAAGAAGCCTTTCAGATCACTTAAATTTCCTGTTAAATGTTGTTAATTTATTATACCAGCAGACACACCTTGAATGTATCTGTCAGATTTGTAGATGTGGCTCAAACCTTATACTTCCTGAAATGTGTTGAACTCAATCAACACTAAAGGACTTTCAGATAATCTTGCCAGAAATATTAAACCACCAGCAGTGAAAACCCCTCCGCAGAAGTCATAAAACCATCTTGTAAAGTAAAGCAACCACACATGAGAAGGACCAGTTTCACTGTCCTTCCTCCAAGCGTTTGTTTTTTCACCTTGGCTCACTCTGGTAACCATCCACACCTTTTCTTCCTGCTGGTTTATGTTTCTGATTGCGCTTTGTGACTCGTCGTGTCAGTTGTTAACCCTGCTTGTTTCTCGTCAGGCCAGTTCGGATGGAGGTGTGTGCGGCTCCCTCACTCCTCATCACGTCCGCGCCCATTCCTCCCCTGCCTCCCTCCCAGTCAACTCCCTCTCCACTCAAGCAGCAGATGTAGCAGCGACGCCGATCATACCTGATGACGTGCCACTCCCCCACGGTTGGGAAATGGCCAAAACACCTACTGGCCAACGTTACTTCCTCAAGTAAGTTCAAACTTCTGTTTAACAATGCATTTGATCTGTCGCACTGCAGGTTACTTGAAGAGCTTCTGATTAGAAAGACCCAAAGAGTCAGCCCCATTTTGTTCTAACATCTACATCTGCACTCATCCTGTTTATGGCTGCAACTAATGATTATTTTCATTGTCTGTTATTTTATTTAATAAAATGTCAGAAAATAGTGAAAAACACCCCTCACAATTTCCCAAAGCCCAAGGTGATGTCTTCTAAATTGCTGGTTTTGTCTGACTGATCCAGAAATCAAAAAAAGGTTAAATTAGCAATCACATAAAACGGATAAAAGCAACAATTTCTCACATTTCAGAAGCTGGAACCAGCTATTGTTTTGCATTTTTGCTTGATAAATTTCTTAAAAGATTATTCAAATATATTATTGAAATAATATAAAAATATTTGTGGATTCATTTTATCTAGATCATCGAACCCATTAATCAACCAATCACTCCAGCACTAACCCTATTTTAAAAGTTCTGTCCTTTTACAAAAAATACATCCCTCTTGAATATTTTGCTAGAGAAAAAAAAAATATAAAAGTAAAGGAGAACAGTGAACAGAGACGTGCAGTAGTGCAGACACAACTAAGACTCAAACTAATCAGTTGCATGCAAACAGTTCCAACTAGTTTTGCAACAGTGTGGTTTCAGCCAGTTTCATTCATGAGAGCACATGGCCTGACAGCTCACTCTCCTGTCAAAAGGCTACTGTAGTTTAACGTTCATCACACCTGTGTGAGTGTAGATGTGCGCGCCCGTCTGGTAGGACGGGTAAAGCAGGTCCGCGGCAAAACGTGCCTCACGCTTCTTATCCGTCAGGTTGCAGCGGTTCAACAGATACAGATACGTTTAGACTTGTTGTGTGTTTGCAGCCACCTGGATAAGACAACCACTTGGCACGACCCCCGACTCTCGCAGCTTCAGTCGGCTGGAGTTCAGCATCCTATCTCTGGCACTCCGGTCCACGCCCACTCACTCAGCAACCCGGCACCCAATACGCAACCACAAAACATCAATCCAGAGACAGGTATCACTCTGCTTTTTTTTTTTTGCTCCCCCCTTTCCACCATCAAGTTTCTTTTTAAAGCACAGACCTGCTTTTCATAGTTCAACTGCATTGGCAGCGGGCCAGGTCTTTGCTGGGTGTGATTTCTTCAGGATTCCCTTTGGGTCTCTACATCCACGGCTCTGGTGACTTTGGAGGGAATTAACACACTCATACATTAAAGCCTAGGATGAACTTTAATGACAAAATGAGAGAGGGGACTCTCAGGTTTGATATATATTGAGAGCATCCCACTAAAATGAGAGAAATAAAATTCTCAGACAGTGGTGAGAGCAATTCAACAAGTTTATTCATACTGATGTTTTTCTTATTTAGATGCAAGTTTAATAGCTTGTTGGACTCATGTCAGAATTTTAAAGGATCAAATAAAAAAAAAAAACATTTTATTACTTAAACTCTGTGGTAGTTTTTTTTTTTTTTAGGTGGGGGGGGGGTGTATTTTTGCTTTATAAGACAATAGAGAGCTGGAGGAGACAGAGATAGGGGATGACATGAAATAAAGGTCCCCGGCTGGACTTGAACTGGGGCATGTAATGATGCAATCACATGGTCAGTGTCTTAAAGGGTTCACAATAGCAATTTTTCTTCTTAAAACAATAGTTTGCCCATGTGAACATTGAGTTTGCTTTCTGTAATCATTCTTCATCTCTTTACATCTCCCACCCACTGCATTCGGGCAAGATGCACGTAGACGTAGTACATTTTTTACTACAGAACGTACTTTACTGTAGCTGTTTACCCACTAACCTTCACTTCTATTCCTAAAATCTCTACAAACTAGAAGCTACACAGACATTAAAGGACGTGGGCCAGATTCTACTTTTTACTCTCCATGCACTCCATCCACCATTTGCCTTCTCACTGTGTACTTTCACTGCTGTTCAGGTCCACTGCCTGAAGGCTGGGAGCAGGCTGTGACTGCAGATGGAGAGGTGTACTACATCGATCACATAAATAAGACCACCGCATGGGTCGACCCGCGTCTAGGTAGCACACTATCAAATTTGTGTCTCCCTGAATTGACACCTCTTGTTTGTCAATGAGAAACATTTTGTTCCAATGTCCACCATCACATGTTGCTGTTTGGCAACGAAAATAAGAAAGATCGCAAAAGTTTTGACAAGCTTTCCTCATATTATGTAATTTGCTGAAATGTTTAACCTCCACGGTAATATTTACTTCATTGTCAAAAAGTTATTTTCCTATTCATCTTATGTTGCAGCCCAGAAGATGAACCCTGGCATCCTTGGCCTGGCACTGCAGCAAAGGCAGGAAAAGGAAAGGCTCAGATGCAAACAACAAGGCCTCCCTCCGCAAATCACACCACAGGTCAGAGGTTAAATAGAATAGTACTTAACTTACATTTAAGTTTCTTGTTTAAGTTTCTTGTGTTATCTGGTGGAATTATGCTGTATATTCAGTTCAGATTTAACAGTAATTATATTGTTGTTTCATGTAAACACAGTTTGAGATTTTCATGACGTTATAAAAGCGTGTGTGTGTGTGTGTGTGTGTGTGTGTGTGTGTGTGTGTGTGTGTGTTATAGGAGGCAGGAGGAAGGAACCAGATGCCCGGAGGGATGGACCATGACAGGAATGCACAGACACTTGTCCCGTCTCTGGATGTCAGGATCAGAGCCTCAAACCACGAACCCACACTTAATGGGTGAGTTTGTATTTAGTATTATTGTCATGTACTATAGATCTCCTTTTTAATGTAGTGTTGGTTGTCACAGAGCTGTGGTCATTAAGGTACAAAAGTATTCATAATCTTTAATTAAGTAAAAGCAGTAACAGTGTAGAAATCATCATCAATGAAAAAAGCTAATTTTCTTGAGCATTTTGACAGTACAAATAATAATAATATTTTTACAGATTTTTCCTGCTGCCACCACCATACAGTTGGTATAAATGGAATTCCATTTGTGCAGCTCAAAGCATTGAACAATGACATTTAAAACAGTGTCCCAGTTACTCTGAATCAGTCTCGCTTCCAGCTGCTTTCATGAGAAATATTTCTCTGTCAGAAAGTAGTTCCAGTGAAGACTTTCATAGTTCCAGGAAGAATTATTGTGTATTTGTACCGAATTTCCATGAAGTGCACCGTCACTTCAACGACTCGGCAGAATTTTTACCGGTCATTCCTGTTTTTTTTTAATAGATGATGATCAGATATAAAGTAATGCGTATGTGTGTGTGTTCTTGTGCAGCGCTCACTCTCGCAACGAGAGCACTGACAGTGGTCTGAGCGTCAGCAGCTTACCCCGCACGTCGGACCACATGTTGAGCTCTGTGGATCACATGGACACTGGTAAAACACAAACACATGTGCGCACACATGAGCACACAACAAAGTCAGAAAAATAGCCCTGGGCTTCCCGCAGTTTTTTTTTTGAAAATCGTCCCTCCAAACTCCATTATAAATATGTGTATTTTTGCCGAAGCCAAAGTAATGATGAACAGATGTGACATCTGTTGATCTAAATCTACATTGCAACCAGTGGGAAGCAGTTTATTTGGGGAGCTTAGAGTAAATGTGTCACAAATTTAGCCATGATACTGGCTTATTTAGCTTTAAAGGTGAGGTAGGCAGTATTTTTATTTTTTTTTTGGCGTCATTGGGCAAAAACTTGGAACTAGGAACTATGATATGCTTTAGAAACTTGTTGTAAACTCTTAACTTTTGCACTGGCTTTCCAGTAACAACTGGTATATTTCACAGGGAAACAAATGATTACCTATGACAGTAACTTTCCCAAAGATAAAGCAGAGTCACTTGTGTTCATTTATATTGGAATCCACGAAAAACCAAAGTGTAAAAAGGCTTCCCAAACCGGTCAATAATAATACAAAGGAAAAATGAGGGGAGCTGTTGAATTCAGGAAAGTGAGAAACTGTAACATGCTTATTATGTGCACAAATTCATGCATGTAATGGCATAAAGAACACAGAAAGGGGTTTGGACTGGCAGCAACTTTGGATTGCAAAATGTTCTTCAAGTAGCATCCAAATACTGCCTCAGTGATTCCTATTTATTTATTTATTTATGTATGTATGTATGTATGTATGTATGTATGTACTATGCATTGATCTGTATTTGTGCACATATTTAGCTTATTCAATTTTTGTGCTTTCAGCGGCTCCAGTCCCTATTTCTTAGTATTAATAAATTTTTGCATATCAAAAGGGGAAGATAGAAAACATGAATTGTGCATTTTATTCATGTAACTTTACACATACTGGTCCAGGTGCAGCTGTATTAAAGAGACAGTCGCTGATTTTGTGAAAACGCCCAACAGCCAATCCAAATTCCCAAATTTCTCCCAGATTACTGTTGGCATTTAAATTCTCCACACAGTTCGGCCATTTTTATCTTCTTTTCTGACTTCTTCAGGTGACTCTGGCGAGACCTCCTCAATGAGCTTACAGGAGTCGATGCCTGTGCTCCCGATGTCTGAGAGCGAGGAGCTAATGCCCTGCATCCCCGAGGGTCTCAGTTCAGACCTTCTGATGGACATGGAGACCGTTCTCTCTGGGTCGCAAATGGACAGAGACAGCCTGCTCACCTGGCTATAGGCACACCCAGCACACCGCCCAAATATGGTTTGACATCAAATCTTCATGACAGGACTGAGAATTCTGGAGAATCAAAAGTGGTACAGAACAACATATCTGAGAGAATATGCTACTGTTGTGTGATGGATACTTAACACTACTCGCACCCTGAGGAATGAAAAAACCCTGACTCTCACAGAGGGTGGTAAGCTGCCGGTATTCTCCTCTTTTTGGGCCTGGTTTTACACAGATGCATGACCGGAGCATCCATATTTTAACAACACTCCTTTCTTTTTAGTCATCGACCTCAGATGATGCTCCCCACGTCTCTGGTAATAGCTAAAACAGTGTCAAGTCAATGAAGTTTGCATGTATTAGTTACATAACTACAAAAAAAGACATGTTAAAATAACATAAAAGTTGCTCAAAAGATATTTAACAGTAACAGAAAGTATCATATCCACATTCCCCTCGGTTTCTTCATATAGCCTTTGGGATAAAAGAGCAACATCTAGTGCTACTACCTCTAAGCAGCCTGTAAATTGTTTAATGCTCACAGTTCAAAGTCCAAACCATGTTCTTATGAAGTGTCAGGGCTGAGAGCAAGAGATAAATCAAAGAGTTTATCTGGATTAACACTACATTGGTTCCATAAACCAAAAATACTTACTCAAAAACAAAAAAAACACTCATGAAAGCTTCGACTACCCCTGGTACAGAGAAACATCAGGGGGGAGAGGACGCACCCTTGTGGTGAGCCAGTAGAAGATTAAGAACACGAACAAGAGTCCCATTTACTCTCAAACTGTAGAAACGGTCAGTTAAAATGCTCACAAGCCAAAAAAAAAACCAGTATTAAAACCCGTCTGTGTGGAAGACTGGGGGGCTGCTCAAAACCAAGATTGTAATATCTCTGAGGTTTTTCAAAATTAAATTAAGGAGGCTAAGCTTTATCTTTGGTCACAGTGAAGACCTAACAAATATAAGCCTGTCAAAAGCTTTCACGTGTAGAGAAAGGCTACAGGATAGAGGCACTAAACTACAGTAAAGTGTGTTTTTAGGACTTCTCTTTACAGAAAGGATGTCTACAGGAGATGAACACATGTTCAGTATAATGCAATCCAACACAATACAGGGTTTCCCCCAGTGATTCTGACGCATCTGGTCTTCTGATCAACTTGGTTAGTAAATGACGGCTGAAACTATAACCACACTAGCTATATGGCCTTTGCTGTGTGAAATAGCATCTCTGCTCGTTTTCCCTTGAGGTTCAAGTTTTATTTTATTAAAGTGTGTTCTTTTTTTTTTTTTCTTTTTTTTTTTTTTTGAAAATTAGCTCACCTCTGCTCTAAAAAACTGCAGGAAACCTAATGACAGCCTTACTATAAAAATCACCTTTTTTAAGTTACTAATATTCCGGTTTTGTTAATACTGTGTTTTAGTTTGCGTTGTTGTATTGGATTGCATTTTATTGTAAAGTGTTCCAGTCATTTTGTCCACTCCAGCATTTAATATAAGCTTCACAAAGGTAGTATTTATTGGACATTTGTTTTATTGGATTGCATTATATTGTACAGTTGAAATGTTATTATGTCCGCCCCTTGTTTAAGAAAGGATGCCACATTGTTGCCATTAGGGCCTGGACGTTTTCTCTCCTTAGTGTGCACCTGAGATTTTAGCACTTTCTACTCATCAGTGCTAACACAGCTTCATACTGGCCCTGAAACTTACATGAAAAATAATTCATATATATATAAAATATTCGTTCAGTGGCATCGTAGTTTTTTTTCCCTCCACCAGTAACGGTCTCACCCAAGTTTTAGTTCCTTAACTACAAATCGTCTACACTTTTTTTTTTTTTTTTTTTTTACTTTTGCTGACCATTTTTGAATGCATGCAGTACAGATTTAGCTTTTCAGAGACACTTTTCTTACCATTTCAGGTATTTGTTGTTACCCATTCATTTCCAAAATCAATGAGTAGACTCTTGAAACTTGCTTGAGTTATGTAATAACTAATGTCACTGTGAACATGAAATCTGCAGTATTTTTTCAGTCTTGCATTATCATGGTAATGTAATTTAAGTGCTGATCGATTTGAAGAGTCTACGCTGCATTACCACACAATGATTATGTAACACTGACAAAATAATGCACACTTGATGATCATTGTAATGAATTGTTTCTTACTTTGAGAACGCACACACACACGCATCGTAGGTGCAGGCCAGCGTGAGCTTCAATGCAAGTTCATCAAAATTAAAACCTGTCCCAGTACACCATGCTTTATTCACCAAAAGTTTTCAGCTATCTTGCCTTCATCAGGGTGGTTTCTGAGGCTGTTTCCAGTTTCCTTTAGATACAGTTCATTGATCAGTCATGTGACTGATAAATCACCATAGATACCATATATACACAACCACATTATCATCATCCTTTATTTAAAAAATATCATTACTCTTTGTTGCAAGAGAAATATAGCATAAATACAGTATTATAATAATGTGTTTTCTTTTCAGAATATTCTTCATTTTAGGTTGAATATTGATTTTTATATAAAAGGCAACAAATTCTATATTTTTCTAATCTCATTTAAAAGTGAACTCACTCTTAACATTTATAAATAACCCTAAATAATTTTAAAGTCAGTCTACGGTAATGAATTTCACAACAGAAGCAAGTTTCAAGATCATGCTAAGAGATTTTCATATTGTATGGACATGTATGGATAAGATGCCTGGAATAGTTGGGGAAAAAAAACATTGGAATTTCTTAAGAAGATCTGCAAAACACTTAGCAGTGACGGAGTGTAAATAGATGCAAAACCACTGGTATAATTCTTTAAAAATAACCCCGGTCAGTGCCATTAAGATATAAGTTTGCTACCACTCTGTAGAGTTAGAATTTCCTCTGTCCGTGGCTCCAGTATTCCACTCTTAAAGAGCTGTTTAGTGAGTGGGAACGAGGGAAATATAGTGCTTTAAAAATGGACTCCAGGCCCATTTGGAGAGTCATAGCATAAGGACCCTCAGAAAAGCAACATACTAATTGCGAATGCTGTGTTCGTGGTATATTTTGTTCTAACTGCAAGTGCTATCCGGTGCTTTAATACAGAAGGCAATCGTCAATAAGGGGATCTCTTTAATTCTCCTTGTTTAGTTAAACTATATAATAAGTATATAATCTGTTTTTTATCTGCTGGGTTGTTTCTGCAGTGTGTTTATATTTAATCTGAATTTGAAGCTGTTAATTATTGCTGAGAGCATTTTCTTCTAACCAGCTTCCTTTTATTTATATATATATATATATACACACACACACACACACACACACACACACAGTATTTAGAGGTAAAGACTTAATTCATAACATCCCCAAATAAAGAGCCAAGTCATCAAATCTTTTCTAAATTAAAGTACCATGGGCCTGGAGCGACTTACTGTTCATACACATAATGCAACACACTACCTAGCCTATTATTTATCTTAGCATGCATGACACTTGCTATGTATGTTACATATAATGTTTATTATCCTATTTGCAGAGAGTTTGGAGGCAATCAGACTTGTTTTGTACCATTTTATGCATGTGCTTTATATGAATATATTTCTTCTTACTCTCACTGTAATCGTTTTAAAGGAGTTTCTGTTTAATAAACTTTTAAATACACCTGGCAAGTAGTAGTTTCCAGTGATGTGTCTGGTGTGGACTGGAAAACTACGTCTTTATTGGATGACTTGGTTTCTGTTGTGTTCGTATTTCTATTTACACAATATGTTAATTTAACTTCATTGGCATCAGTTGGGTGTGGCAGAGAGTGGAACTTAACTGGGTCCAGATTTTATAGCTTTCCGCAGTATGCAACCTTTCATACTGTAGATTTATGAAATGCAAACATAATGGCATCAAGACTTTAAGAAAGATATTTCTTTGGATATACAAATACCAAAGAATAGCAAATCAAACCAATCAGTCAATTACTTGATTTCACCAGGATTACCCACTCATTGTCAGTAATGAGTCCTGTATTTAGTACATATATTAAAATCAACACAATCAAGTGTACTGCTATAAATATTTCATTATATATTTGAAAGCTTGTAGATCTGCTCTTGAACGCAACATTTTAGGCCGCAGAGACTTCCAGGACAAATGGATCTCTAACAATAAAATTGGTCCCCATAATTAACCAAACTCAAGCCTACAAGCTGAGTTTTTTGAGCACTCGATGGAAAATTATCTGAACTCCAGCCTTGAAGGGACCATATAAAATTTTAAAGATATTACAGGTACTTCACATAAAGGTCAGTAAAATGCACCCAGTAGCCTACTGGGTTGGCTGACAGTAGTTCGGGGGAGTGGTTATGACAGGAAGTTAGGGGAAATACCACATACTAAACTAAGTCATTGAAATGATTCATTCAGTCTCACTCTACACCATCTGACTTGTCTTCAACAAGGCCTCTATGTAAGTATATTGTCTTATTAGAATATTCCATGTACCATTATTTTAACTTTAATACTTAGATTACCTAAGTGACAGGTTATTGACTTCTGACAGATTATTGTTGTTGCAATAGTTAAGACATTATCAGTGTTGGCTCTATTTGTAATGTATCAAAAATATATCTTTACATTTGATATTCATTGAATATTCTATAATGCATAGTAGGTATAAACATATGTATGTGTGTTATAGTAATATGTGTATGAAGTTACAATCTGTTCACATGAGATATTCACACAAGCTAAAGATTTTTGTAAACACAAATTGCAGTTTAACAGCTTTGTGCAGGCTGCTGGCATTGTTTGATACAACAAATGGCGGTTGTCATCCATTTTTATCAATATACAATTTTGTTAAGATGAGAATAACGTTGTTTGTTTATCACAGAAGCCAAAACATCTTTGTGTATAACACGAAGATCATTATACAGATGTTCCTCAATAAATTCACGCTTATCTTTACTAAATATATGGGTTGGACAGGTCCACAATAATGTGGTTTAAGTGAAATTGTGACTAAATGAACAGCTTCAGTGTTGGTCTTTGGTTGGTCATTTTCTATACACATACAAATCTAACGTTATTCATTTGTAACATAGAGCTCCCTTAGTGTGTTTTGCAGTAATTTCCTAGTTTTCCAGTAGATGATGCAAAAGCATTTGATTTATGCCACCTAACCTCCCGGTTGTGATTTAGATGTATGTGTGTGTTATCTAAACATGGGGTCCTGGGACGCTACCAGAAACCAGCAGGGCCCTGAGACTCCAGGACAGGGACTGTGATTACCTGAGGGACTTACCAGAGGAATTTCTAACCTATGTGTAAATTTTTCTGTTCCATTTTCGTTTCACTTATAACCGGAAGCAGCAGGAGGCTGCGGTGTCGGTGACGCGAAGCTTCCGGGACTTTCCGTAAACGTTACCGACTGAATAGTGAAACGGTGAGTGTGTCACACCAGTGGAAAGGATAATACTGTGCTGCCTTATGTATTGTCTCGGATGTTTGCGTGACTATAACTAGACGGGTTTATTTTCCTTTCTCCGTGTTGCTGCACAGATTAACGGACAGAGTAAAGTTGGACAGTTGGCGTTAGCAGACGCTAGCTAATGTCCGCTGATGTTGTCCGACTGGTTTATGTGGGGCGTTGACTGTAATGTCATTCGACAACTACGAGCTACGTGTGTGTTTAAATTAATGCTCGACTGCCGAAACCAATTTCAAATCAATCCAATTGTGTCCTAAATATTAAATAACATAGCTAACGTTAGCTAAAGCAAGAATTAAACCACAACACAAACAGACTAAAACATCATGACGTGCCTGGTGAATAACCCGTATGTTGTGGAAAGTACCTACACTGTCGGGGAAAAATACCAGTAATTTATAAGAAATATTAGTTGTCTTTCCAGTGAAAGTCTTTATTTGAATGTTGAATTCACCAGTATCACCAGTTGGTCATATGTTTACCACCTTTAGTCCCGAAAGGTTTAATTTAACGATTTAGGTTTACAGAAATTGATTGGGAGTTTCGTTAAAGGGACACTCCACCGATTTTCCACATGAGTCAGTTTGTCATGAGGAGTACTAAGCCTGTGAAAATAGGTGTATGATCTGTCTCCCTGGAAAAACTTTATGAAGTTTTAGAAAATAACCCCCCATGAAGTTTGAAAGACCTGGGCATTTACCAGACACAGGGAGTGAAACAAATTGATGCTATTGGTTGCATTATGGGAAATGTAGGATCCAGTGCAGGGTATCACGGCCTCTGTCGCTTCAATCAGCCCTACCCATTTTATAATTGATTGCACAATGATCTTCTTTACCAATATTTCTTCCCAATATTTCGCTTTAATTTTTACATATGTCGCATTAGATTTTTATACTATTTGACAGCAAAACAAATTATCTTTTTGTTTTGGCACTGTGTTAAAACATTTATCTAAAGTGAAATACTAAAATCGTATAACCTTTACCACTGCAGGAAAGTGGCCATTATTTATTATCATTGGAAATCTTGCAATTTGGAGTAGAATTGAAAATAAAGTTGTATAGATTTAAACATTGCTGATGGTAATTGTGAACCTAACAAATGGTCTGAGTTTGAAACATGCAGACTAAGAAGTTAAACTCCTCATGAAGAATTTCTACAAGAACACAATTAAACATTTATTTTCTTTTTTTGTTTGTCTTTGTTTTTTCTGCACTTCTACAGGTCCTGTTATCATTAAACTAAATCCTTACCAAAAAGGATAAACATTTTTTATTGGGTTTTTACTATTCTATCATGGAGACTTAGACAACTACAAAAGGGATGTTCGAGATAGGGGGAGGGGTTTGAGAGCACATATCCCTTGGTCTGTGTGTGTGTGTGTGTGTGTGTGTGTGCTTGAGATACTTATTTAATTTATAATGGTGATACACATAATCACATACCATATGTTTAAGTTTGTATGATTAGACATGTATGTGCTAAATATACAAGATAATAAAGTGTGTACTGATCCTGGGTGATCGGACCGCAGTGTGATATTATGATTATTGATTTGAGGATGCATTTTTATTGCGCTGTTCATCCTTTTTTTACTGCACAGGATGTGTTTTGTTGGACATACCTCCACTGGACCTGTAATTAAAAAAAAAAAAAAAGAAAAAAAGACATATTGAAGTTTCAGCAGTTAAATGTTCAGAGGTAGAACTCTTTACTAGGTACAGGTATAATGGATCCAGGTGTGAAGTATATGTTATATGTAGGGAATAGGAGGATTGAGGAAAATAAATGACAAATGTATCCTTGGGCACCTCATGCAGTTTGTACTGCGTGATGATGATGGTTGCTGGACTGGTAGTTTTGTTTCTTACCTCCCATGCCCCTAGATCTATTTGTTAATTTTCTTTCTCGGTGTGAGTGCGTGTGTCTGTGACAGAGTGCGACCTTGGGTTTTCTCAAACCTCTCTCCCTTTTGAAGGACATCTCTTTTGCCTTAAATTGCTCTACTTAAATACAAAAATGGAAACACTTGTTCAACTCAAAAACAACCCGTTTTTAATGGGGTTGTGTCGCAACGGGCCTCCACCTGACCTGCAATATGATAACTCTTCAGGTAACAAATCTCCTTTGTTCTTTCCCTTCATCAGATATATATTTAAGATTTAATTGCATTTATTGTCGTATCTAACCTTTTATATGTTCTAATCTTAAGGAAATGTGTCGTTTTCATCCCCAGAGCTCTTCCGCATCTCAACCTTTGCTCGATTCCCAGCTTCGGGAGTCACAGAGCGAAGTCTGGCGAGGGCAGGTTGGTTCTACACCGGCGTAGGCGACCGCGTCCAGTGTTTCCGGTGTAACGTGACGGCAGAGGGCTGGCAGGCCGGGGACTGTCCAACAGAGAAACACAGACAACTATCTCCTTCCTGCTCCTTCATCCAGAGCCTCCCGTCCACAGCCAACCTGCTCTCCTCTTCTCACTCTGCCTTCTCCCCACTCCGCATTGCCCCAGCCATACCAGTAAGATCAAAGGAAGTTTCTTAATAAGACATACGCTTTATAGAAGAAAGTTGCCTCTGTATCTAGGAAAATCCTAGCTAAAGAATAGTTAATGAAATAGTTTTGTTTTTGAGGACAGAATGTGTTTCAGACATATTAGAGAGCACATTTTTTACTTGATTCTTAATATTTTGCTTCTTTTTCTTCTAGGTTTCAGGCCCAGCTGCTCCTAACCCGACAGTAAGCCAAGGTGAAGAGCCAGTCGGCTACCTAAATATGGGCTTCTCTGCTCCACCACCCTCCAGCCCACTAAGCTCTCGTGGTGTAGAGGACATGTCCCACCAGAGACCAACATGCCACAACCCCAGCATGCGCAGAGAGCAGGACCGCCTGGACTCCTTCCATCCCTGGACGCTCTCCATCATAACTCCCGCTGAGCTCGCCAAGGCGGGCTTCTACTACCTGGGCCAGGGCGACCGAGTGGGCTGCTTCAGCTGTGGAGGACAGGTGTGTGTCATGCTGCTCTCAGGAAGCAAATAGCTGACTAGTTTAGTTGAAGAGTGTCTAGATGTATCAGTATAATGATTGCTGGGCTGTAATGCAGGGTACGCTCTTAACTGAGACTTGAGTCAGAGGTTTTTGAGAGATCATCTTCTCAGTCACATTCAAAAACACATTTTAGAGTTGCTATCAATTTAATTATGTTCAGTCTGTACATTTTGCTTTTTTGTGCTCTTGTATGTTGTATTACTATTTTTTGTATCACTAGTATTACTTAACCTCTTATACATTTCCCTGTTTTGTTTAAATTTAACTTATTCTGTCTAAAGTACCTTAAGACTTACAGAGTTTGACAGGAATACACAAAGAGGGTTTTTTATATATATATATATAAAATGTGATGTGTTCACTGACAGAAGTGGGCAGCAGGCTACAGTGTATCCACCTTATAACCACAAGCAGCACCATTAAGGTTCAGTGTGTGGACATGACAGAAGTTTTTGTTTGTGCTTGCAGTTGAGTAACTGGGAGCCAGGTGACAGAGCCGTATCCGAACACCAGAGGCATTATCCAAACTGCCGTTTTGTGCGGGGGGACAGAGCCGACAATGTGTCGCTGGCCGGAGCTGCGTCTGGAGGAGTAACTTCTCAACTGTCTGCAGGAGCCCCAGCGCTCAGTAATGTGTCCAACCCAGCCATGCAGCAGAGCGATGAGAGGCTGCTCACTTTTGTCAACTGGCCGTCTCGTATCCCTGTCCGGCCTGACCAGCTGGCTAAAGCTGGCTTCTACTATGTAGGTATGGACGATATCAAAGGAACACAGATCAATGACAAGGAGGGTGAATATTGGACTTATATTCATCAGGTGGCCAAAAACACGACTCTAAATGAAAGCTAATGTTCCTCTATGTCTGCTGGATGTGTAAAAAAAGCAACTGTTTGCTAACACATCTGCAATATCAACTTTATACGGTGATAATATGTTAGTGTTGTGTTAACAGCTTGTTGCACTGTGTCCAAAAAAAGTCAATTAATGCAGGTTTAAGGAGACGAAAAACATTTTTAATACGTTTTTCCATATTCAGCCAAAACTAACTAAATTTTGGTTAACTTTGTATGAAGAGTCTTAATTTGATTGATCTTTTCACAGCAAATACTTGTAGAGGACAGAGGGTCATTTTTATTTTTCTAAAACAAAATTGACCCTAAAATGTAAATCTTAAAGCTGTCATTGAAAAGGTCCCCATGATCCATTCACATGTGATCAGTTTAATACTAAAGGTTTCAAGCAAAAGAGGAAATGGGATGAGAAACAAATGTTTTTTTTTCTCTCCCTGAAACCCCCGAAAACCACATGACACACTGAAAGCTCTCTGTTTGCCCTTAAGGTCGTAACGATGATGTCAAGTGTTTCTGCTGCGATGGAGGCCTGCGATGCTGGGAGTCCGGAGATGATCCCTGGGTGGAACATGCTAAATGGTTTCCCCGGTAAATAGTCTTTTTTTGTTTTTTATTCTGATTGTCTCTGTACATGTGTAGAGGATGGTTTACTGTATATGCAGGCTTCGTACAAAATCTTGAAAGTTTGGAAAGTGCTTAATTTTAATCTTTATGTTTTCAAGGTTAGGAATATGCTTGAATTCGAATATACTTCTTGAAAAATGCTTGATTTTCAAGATAATCTGGTGTTTCGTCTACACAATCACTCATGTAAACCACAAATCTTTAATATTTCAAATGAAATGACCCCGTTTTCACATTTGTTTGTTGTCTCCTGGCATGTATAGTAAGATGTGTATAGATGTGATGAAGGGAGGCTTCGAGAGTTTGGACATTTTTGGTTTAGGTTCTTTGAAAGTGCTTGAATTTTAGTCTTAAAAAGCTGTACGAACCCTGTATACGAACTCTTCCATTCTTGTACCTCTGGTTAACTGCAGGTGTGAATACTTGCTCCAGGAGAAGGGACAAGAGTTTGTTTACCAGATCCAGGCCCGCTTCCCTCGGCTGTTTGAGCAGGTTAGCAGAGAGCGGCATAAATCTAGGTTCAAACATTTGGCACAGAACAAGTCATTTAAAAAAAAAATTTTTTTTTTTCTGTTTTCTCCCCAAAAGCTTTTAACAAATGGAGACAGCAGCAGAGAGTTTGTGGATCCTCCTGGTGAGTTTGAAGTGAATTCTTGAGAGAGTTTGAGTGGATCTCTTGACTCTATACAACATACTTATGGAGAAGGTAGAAAAACGTGGCTTAACAGCACTGTACAGTAACACCAGACAACCATTTAGGAAGAGCATAGGCAGAACATAGCAAAGCGTCTGTATGTAACAAACTGTGTAGCTGATATGTTATTTACTGTTGTTTAGCATCATGAAAGAGGTTGACCAAACTCTTGTTTAGTCTTTGTCTATTTATGAAACTTCTTGTTGTGTCTCTGTCTAAATGGAGTTTATTGAAAGCCTGACGTGTCTACTATCTCTTCCTCTCAGTGGTTCACCTCGGTCCAGGAGAGGAGCGGTCTGAGGACGCTGTCATGATGAACACCCCTGTGATTAAGTCTGCTTTAGAGATGGGCTTTGAGCGTAATCTGGTCAAGCAAACAGTCCAGAGCAAGATCCTGACCAGTGGGGAGAACTACAGAACAGTCCAGGACCTGGTTTCAGACCTGCTGAGTGCCGAGGACCAGAAAAAGGAAGAGGAGCGAGAGATGCTGGCGGAGGCGATGGCATCAGGTACAGTTGACAGTGAAAATATGGATATCTAGTATTAGTTGTACTACCAGCTGCTCTCAGCCCAGGGAACATTTGAAGACCATGAACAATGAATTCCTTTTTGTTTCAGACGGTTTCACCTTTGTGAAGAGACACCAGGCAGCGTTGATCCAGCGTCTGAAGAGTGTCGAGCCAGTGTTGGAGCATTTGAGAGAGCAAAATGTGTTATGTATGTTTCTTTTTTTCTGTGTTTTAATCTGAGAGTTGAATAACTGTTGCCACATCTTTTGAAGTGTTTTGTAAATCCACTAGTAGAAAAGACAGTTAATTAGCTGCTTTAGGGTGCAGGATTTAGTTTTTCAACAGCTATGAAACTATTTACTATAAACTATTTCTGAAACTTAAAACTACAAGTGTAGAAATAAAGTGAATAAAGCAATTCTTAGTGCTATGTATATTTTAGTAAATTAGAGCTTTTTTCATTATCTGACAATTTGTCACGACAATTAGGTAACTAAATGTGGATTTCAAGGATAAGTGGATCTAGGTTTTGTTGAATTAAATAATGTTTAGAGTTTTCCCTTGAGCCTGTTGGGGCTGCACAGATAATGGTGTAGAACTCTATATGGTTGTTTCAACAAGCAGTCAATGTAATATTCAGCCAGTAAGTATAGCAGATTTTATTGAATTTTGTTCAAAATGTACACTGTAGTGTAGAAGTTCTAAAAATGCTCATCAAAATTAATGACAATCAAATTTTTGCAAATAATATTTTGAGATGATTTTAACCCTCATCATGCAGCTCTAGTGTCTAGAGTTCAGAAACCTCCCGATTGTGAGTAACTCTTCTTCCCTGTTAACCTGCAGCTACAGAGGAGTACAGCGGTCTTAAGGCTCAGACGTCAGCCCAGCAGCAAACTGCCAGGCTGATAGAGCTTGTCCTCACTAAGGGGAATGCTGCAGCCGAGGTCTTCCGCAACTGGATCCAGAAAAACGATATCCACCTGCTCAGAGATCTCATGGGTACGTCTTTCCCACCACACAACAAATTTTCTGACTGTACTTGTCACAGAAAGAACATACAGCATGTGCTCAAACTGCATACTTTAAAGTAAAACACATTTGATATATTTGGCCAGTAAGGGTGGGGACAGAGACTTAAAACATTAAGCATAAGATACAATGTACATGTTTTTATTTGGAGTATAGTTATTGTTTCCATTGCGCATTAACCAAAACCTGAGCAAATTACATGTTGTCTTTCACATTTTCAGCCCAATCAAACGAAGCTGCATCACCAAGCCAAGACCTTTCAGGTATAAAGACACGTGTGAGGCACTTTGTAACTTCTACCAGCTGAGGAGATCTACTGGACCAATTCCAAAACATTTTGTACCCATAAGTCATTTAGACCCCAAAATGCTTAAAAAAGAATTATCCTTTAATGGCTATACCTACAGTTCACGCAGAATTACCCTTTAATACTGTGTGGAATGATTTAATGTAACCTGTTTTTACAGTTGATCATTTGTTGGTCACCATCTAAAGAATGAGAAATTGTAAATAATAAGACTTAACATAAACATGAGAGAAATTCAAGCAGGAATGTAACATGTTGGATTTCAAGATAAAAAAAAATTAATCTTTTTCTTTATAGACCTCCCCATGGAGGAGCAGCTGCGGCGCCTGCAGGAGGAGCGTACCTGCAAGGTGTGCATGGATAAAGAAGTCAACATTGTCTTCATTCCATGTGGACACCTGGTGGTGTGCAAAGAGTGCGCACCGTCACTGCGAAAGTGCCCAATCTGCAGAGGACTGGTCAAAGGCACAGTCCGAACCTTCCTCTCATAATCAGGAGGCTGTGAGCTGCGTTGCCTCAGTCTGTGTGTGTCACAACAATGTGACTGAATGAAAGCAATATGATACAAGTTTTATATTTATTGTAAAGAGCAGGAAGGTTGTTGTGCATAGCTTTTTTTTTTTTTTTTTTAAACTGACCTGCCCAAGTTAGGCCCTTAATCCTAAGAGACATTTAAGATGTCGAAGTTTTTACATCTAAATAACTAGACTCACAGTGATTACCTTACCTGATAGATGTAAAAACACAAGTTGTTTCTAAAATGACATATGATTGTATAACACAATTTCTTTCAGTCTATAACAGCAGCTCTGCAGTAAACATGTTTTATTTTTTATTTTTTTTTATATATAGTCAGAGGTATCAATTAGACGGCTGTCATTAGTGTGTCAAGTACAGGCACTGATTTACTACACGATAACAGAAGCAGCTACATTAAGCTAGAGGTCTGATTGTGACAGGTGGTGTCGATTCATCTGTAATGCTGTGGTCATCAGTATGGTTAGGGGAAAAAAAAAAAAGTCATGATACCAGCTATCAAATTTAACCATTTGTGAATTACTGTACACCCTACATCTCCAATGTAACCACAGTGATTGCATTTCTTATTTTACAGAAAACATGATCTGTTCTTTAGTAAGTCAAAACATTCCTAAAGTTTAACATACAAGTTAACATGCCTTAGTCCTTTTCTGAGTCTGGGCAGTGACATCAGAAATCAGCAACATCAGTTAAGTGGTCTGTACTTGTTATTTACTCAGTGAATGAAAGAATATTAAATTTAACCAACATGTGCTCCATATGTGCCACTCCATGCAAGCTTTTTCAGCGAATCCAATGTACCAGTTACCTATTAGCAGTACTTGTACTACAAGAGTAAAGTTCAAGAAGCACATTACCTGCTATGGGAACTTATTGGTATCTGCAAGGTTTTTGCCTTCTCCTTATTGCTGTTACTAGGGCGATAAGATGCCAACATTATAGAATAGTATTAGAAGCCAAAAATAGCTCTACATATATCCACCAACCAGAACAGAGGAACAACCTGATGGAGGTTTAATCAGTTTATTCAACATCGTATGTGTAAAGACATACAGAAGAAGAATGAATTGCAAAGCTTTGCAAAAAAAACTAATTAAACATCAGTATAGTTTGTTCCTCTGTTCTGATTGGTGGATTGAATATAGAGCTATTTTTGGCAGTTGTGATCTCTGTGCTTTTTAACCTTTAATAAATTCAAACCTACCTCCCTCTCCCTGTCTCACTCACACACATACATACAGATACTAACACACAAATACACACTGTCTGACCTGTCTAAGTTGCAGCCTGCCCCTCCCCTCTCAGGGTGTCAAAGTCACCATAGCAACCGGTGTGAGTGTGTCTGTGTTTTTCCTGTAACCTCAAACACAGAGATGGTAGGAGTTTTCAACTTGTGACAGCTCCTATATTTTAAAGAGTATGTAAACATATATCACATATCAAATCTTTAGTTCAAATACTTAATCAGCAGAGGGTACTTTCTGGGTATTTGACTTAACTAACAGTCTAATATTACTTTCTGTAACTTTTCTGTTTAAAAGAAGATGTCGGCCCAGCGGTTAGCCGCTAACTACTATCTTTTCTTTTTCTCACCCTGTTGGAGTTATATATGCATCACTCTAGGACGTCAGAGAGTACTTCACTTCACTTAGTCTATTTATTGTCTTATCTCAGCCTATAGGTTGTGTGTGGGGCTTGGTACCCATAAATCTCGGGTGGGAAGATAATGAAATCTCCCCCTCACCTAATCCTGGCTTCCCCCTTGCCGTAGCATTTGTGTTGTACCTCTTCAATCTCTAGCAGTGACCAAACCCTAGGCTTGCCCTCGCCTGGAATCGAACCCTGGTCTCCTGCACCCAAGTCAGCGGTGTTAACCGCTGTGCTAAATCGGCCGACAGGGTAGAATTAAACGGAAGTTCTAAATATGGAGCGAGAATGGGGAGAAAAGAAGACATAACAAACTGCCCTCGCCTGCACTCGAACCCTGCTCTCCTGTACCGAAGTCAGCGGTGTTAACCGCTGTGCTAAACCCGCCGACAGGCGAGAATCAAACGGAAGTTCTAAATATGGAGCGAGAATGGGGGAGAAAAAGAAGACATAACAAGCCCTGGTCTTGCCCTCACCTGGAATCGAACCCTGATCTCCCGTACCCAAGTCAGCGGTGTTAACCGCTGTCCTAAACCTGCCGACAGAGGTAAAGTTAAAAAGCACAGAGGTCACAACTGCCAAAAATAGCTCTCCATCAATCCACCAATCAGAACAGAGGAACAAACAAAGGTAAAAATCCCCACAAAGATAGAAAAGCCAGTTTGTGTGTGCATGTGTGTGTCTGTGTGTCTGTGTGAGTGAGTGAGAGAGAGAGAGAGAGAGAGAGAGAGAGAGAGAGAGAGAGAGAGNAGCACAGAGGTCACAATACTGCCAAAAATAGCTCTACATATATCCACCAACCAGAACAGAGGAACAAACTGATGAAGGTTTAATCAGTTTATTCAACATCATATGTGTAAAAACATACAGAAGAAGAATGAATTACAAAGCTTTGCTGAAAATGCAGAAATGTGAAATTAATTTCCAGAATTGGAAGCTGAACTGTAAGAGCAGAAAT
>LKNJ01004223.1:0-34212 GCA_002120245.1 Maccullochella peelii | reverse complement strand
ACACACACTCTCACACACACACACAGACACTCACACACACACACACACACACAGAGTGTAAATGAGCTGCTGAATCAAAGCAGCTGCAGGAAAACTGAGTCCTGACGAACATCTTTAAATATAATAATATTAATAACAGCAGCTATAATGATCATTTCGAAGCAGCTTTATTACCAATACATAAGAAATACATGATGAAGTTTGTTCGACCTCAGTTCAACTGTTGTTTGTTTGCTGCTTTTTAAATTTGACATTTTATTCGTTGCTTTGCATCGTGGTTTGAACTTCTCTCTAATATTAATAACAACATATATTATCGTATGTAGACGATACAGAGGGGATATATGGAATATTAAGATATCATATATATATAATAATACAAACTGTAAATTACAAAAAATACATTTTATTATACATTTGCATTGAATATATATACAAGTATTATATATGTTTGTGTTTATTCTTTATTATTAGTTCATTAATTTCATTATATACAGGCATTAAAACTGTATTAAAATCAGTGTCATAATAACTTTGTCACATTTGAAACAAATAAAAAAACATTTTCAAGTAATAATAATAATAATAATAATAATAATTATTATTATTATTATGTAATGTTAATAATAATAATATTTCTTTAAAATGTGACACACATATGACGTCCATATAATTCTTCTTGGTGTTTGTGAGTAATAATCTGTAAAAGTTATTATCCTGCTGTCCTGATTTTAATACTATTAAAAAATATATTTTTACTTGTTTATGATTTAAACAACAAATATTAATAAAAAGTAATAAATAAACTGAAGATGAGTTAAAAGTGTGACTTCAAATAATAAATACAAAATAAAAATGATTGTGAATTGAATGAAAAAGGCACCACTTCTAATTATAACATAATAATAATAATAAGCATATTATAATAATGTTAAAATGGACAATTGCTATTTTTATTTCTTTACTTCTTTTTGTGTATTTGGAGGCTTTTGGAACACTTTACATTCTGCAAGAGAAACTGAAACATGCTGCGTGTTTTGAGCATTTTTAGACTGAACATGTAATAAATATAAAATAAAATAACACATGAATCAATACTTCACATTTACTTACATCTGTGTTTCTGGCCATGTGGAAATCAAACTGACAGCAACACAGTAAATACAGAATGAACAATCCAAATAATTCTAACAAACTAGAAAATTGCATTTCCTGCAGAAAATGCGTGTGAAGGCTGAAAATATCAATAAAATACTTTCTTTATTATTATCATTCGGAGGATTTTTACTTTGCTGCACGTTATTTTAATCAGCAGGATTTTCTCTTTTATTGGGTCATTTTTTACACGTTTGCTTCTTCCTGCGTCTCTTTTCTGACGTTCGTTCAGTCGAGACGTTTGTTTCTTCAGTTTCTGCAGCAGAAAGAAGCTTCAGCCCGAGAAGAAGAAGAAGAAGAAGAAGAGAAAGCAGCACACCTTCTTTGTGTTGAGACTCTCGTTAAGCGTCCGCCTGCTGAGGCAGCAACCAAACCATAAAGAAACCAACATATAACACCTCGTCAATTATTCTATAGCTCGCACAATGAGGCGCTGCAGGTTGCAGGAGACGCAGCTTCAACGTGGACGTAGTTTCTACAGTTTCAGCAGAAAATAAGACATTTATTCTTTGTTCTGTTTGAATATTAAAGTTAGGACGAAAGCAGGCAGATCATTTCTCTAAAACCTCCCGAGATCAAAAATAAAAGCACAAAAAGACAGATTTCAACATTAATCACAACCAAATACAATAAATATCATTTCTTTTCTTTATTTCCTGTGTGAACTCACTGCTGCTGACTGAGCTTTCAATTTTGTATTTAATTTGTATTTTTGCCCAAATTTATTCATTATAATCATTATAATTCATTATTATAGGGACAAGAAAACATTTATAGCTAAATCTAGTTTGCAGATGAGTTTATTAGGATTTTAAATGTTAAATTATAACATTATATAAATTCTATATATATATATATGTTTGTTTTCAGTGTTTGTTGCCTATATTGTCTTTTAATGCCCATATTTTTCTGTCTGAAACTCTCAAAATATTTATTCTTAAATGTAATTAAATAAATGAAATAAAAAATGTTCTTAATCATTTAAATATTTTATATTATTTTTCTTCTCCTTTTCTTTTTTAAATTAAAATACATTTAAATTTATTTTGCCATTGAAATATTGGATACACACGTCTGTGCAAAAATAATGCAAATAATAAAAACCTGCAGATTTTATTGGACATTAAATACACGAGTGTTAAAGCAGTGAAAGTCTTTCTGCAGAGAGTCTGAGGGCTTTATTTTATTTATTTATTATCTGCTTCAGTTTCCTTTTTGTAAAATCTGTTTTTTCCTGCTGTGATATTTCCGTTAATCCTGTTATCTGTGATTTACTCACAGATTATATCTGCAGTGTTTTTATAAATATAATTCGTCTCTGTAAGTGCTGTTTTTCTGCTGCTGCTTAGTTTTAAATTTACTTTTTATTTGACTTTATTTGAATTTTCTTGCGTTGTATTTATTCTTTGTTCACGGACGCGATGATCTGCACACACCAGGCTGAATGTATGTTTCACACAGATTTTACTTTTCCCCTCCTGCCTCTCTCTATTGTCTCTACCTTTTCTTTCTATTTTTACACTTTGTGTTCCCGTGTTATTCAGAGCGCTGAGGCGAGCTGTCAGCTCGACGCCGTGAGGCAGAAAAGTCTGCAAACCACCAGCCACCATATGTCTCTCGCCCTCTCTCGTTTCCTCGCTTCATTACTCTCGCTCTCTTTTCATTCCCCTTTTCGGTTTCTTCATCGCTCGCTGTATTGATTTGTTTCTCCCTCTTTTATCAGTTAATCTCACTCTGTCTGCCTCTCAAATTTTAAAATTTTAAACGGTTTTACTTGACATTTAGATACAGCATCGCCAAAATAATCACAGAAACCTACAGTATGTTATATATTCTATATTTTAACAGTGGTTCTGTATCACAGCCTGATATATAAAAACGATCAGAAACACAGTTTATTTACACACCGTCCTGCTGCCCCAAACACTCACTAGAGCACCAAATGTGGATTCATCCGCTGCTGAAAATAGTCCCCAACAAACCAGTGCTATACTGACATAATACTTATTTAGTTTGTTCATGATAATAAAACTCTTAAAGCTTGCTGATATTGCACTTAAAAGGTCCAAAGTCCCAAACGAATTTGCAATTAATCAAACTACCAAAATTAATCGGCGGTGCGAAAACGCAGCGACCACCAACCTATAAAAATGGTGAACACCGCACTGAAAGTAAAAGCACGTTCGTTTTTATTCATTTTTAATAAAACTGAACTCGTGAGCAAACAAGCCGGCGGGCGTCATCGCTCTACAACACCTGCACATGGCGACCACAGTACAGGAAGGATGAAGTTATGATTCGTAAAAAGGACGAACTTTACGGGACGGAAGCTTAGTTTCCATCGCCCGACTCCCACACTACCAACCTTTCTCTGTATGTACACACCGCTTTCTCCATAACACTGAGCAGCGGCACCGAACGTGACGCTGAGGAATACTGGGCTGAAGATACAAACACTCGCTGCAACGCTCCCTCACGTTCCTGTAGAAATAAGATTATATAACATTATATATATATTTAATATTTAACAGCAGTTTTCTTTATTGTTTTCTTTTCTGAAATAAGAGATGACAGGATTGTTCTGTCTCCGGCTCTTTATCTCTCTTTCTCTTTTCAGCCTTTTTATTTCTGTTTTTTATTCCCTGTCGCCGTCTCACACAGTTTCTCTCTTTGTCTTCCTCTCTTCATCCTCTCGCCGTCTTTCACTTTTCTCTCTCTCTCTCTCTCTCTGCATCTCACCCTCCTTGTCTCGCTCTCTCTCTCTTTCTGGCAGACAGAGGGATGATGGGTTTGTTGCCGTAGTAACTCCTCCATTCAGCCTCTCTCTGTTGGCACCGGCAGCATCACCCAATGACGACACAAATACAACAGTTTTCCCACGTCGCGATGATTTAGTTGTGTCTGTTAGGAAACAAAATGAGACTAGACAACACGAACACCCCTCCCTCCGTCCCTCCATCCTTCCCTCATCCCTCCGTCTGTCCGCCATGCTCGCTCGCATGTTGATTACACACAGCGGCAGAAAAGACAACAGACGGGTAAAAACAAATGAATCGAGCCTCACAATTATCGCCCCGCCGCCGAGTCGTTTCTCATCTCGGAGCGGCTGTTTCTGCTCTCAGATGTTTGTTGTTTCATCGAGATGAGATGAAACATTATTGATCGCCGCGGGGAGACGAAGGAAAACGACCTGACGCGCGTACAGGAGAGAGATGATAAATGAGGACAAGGCGAGATGTGGCATGTTGAAAGAGAAAATCTGCCCAAAAACACTGAAACACTGTTTGAAAAAGAAAGAAAAGGGTGACATATTTCAGTTTCTGTCTCAGTTCCATACATGAAATGAATTAAATTTGCATTATTGTCACATACATTGCTGTCCAGCGCGCGTGGGCTAACAAGACACCGTAGATCCATACAGGCCAGGACCAGTATGGATCTATGGATCACAAGTGCTGCGTTCACATTATCAAACAGAGAAACAGCTGCAGCATCTTTCAAACATTTACTATGTAGTACTGCGAAAATCTGAAAAAATACTAATTAAATCATCTATCTTGCCGTCTTTTCTAGGCTCAGCAAACTGAAACATATATGAATATATTTAAACATAAACGTTTCTATTCCCAGTGTTTCATTCCCATCCTCACCACAAAGACAACAGCATCAGTCAACCTTTAGTGTGAATTATGACTCTCAGTATCGCTCTTCCAACAAGTCCTCCAACCTAAATGGCCAAACAGGTCTTCAAACACGACGTAAGTCTCTGATAGAAGGTTAGTTTGGGTTCAGGCACCAAGACGTCTTGGTTGGGAGCGATCGTGGTCGTAGTTAAAAGAAACCAAACTGTTGGCAGGAAACAGAATCGAAGGTCTAAGGACAGACGGGGTCACACAGCGCGTGAAGCCTTCTGTGTCAAATGTGTGATTTTGCAATAAATTGAAGAAATTTTGAATTTTGAAGAAATGACTGAAGCTGTTTGTTTAATTGTCCCCTTCTTTTTACGGTGACCAGCGCCTGAACTGGACCAAAAAAAGAGCCAGTAATTCCGCAGTGTCCTGCATATATTTATATTTATATCTTCGTAACATATCCCACTTTCATTACATACGACATACTTTTACACAGTTTGCACATAATTGTATATTTGACTAATAAAACCTTTTTCTGTAGGCCCTAGCTATTAATACAAATCAAACTGTACACAAATATATATGTGTATGTATATGTATATATATATATGTGTGCGTATATATATGTATATATCTGTTGGCCTACAGATTAAACTGGAAAACCATCTCACTCATCATGCCCAAACCAAACCAACCAAATCAACAAAGGCAACAAACACTAGCCAATCAGAGGCAGGGTACGTGGGTCGCTATACGCAATAAGAAGTAAGGGTACTCATATGGACCAAAATCAGAAGTACTACTCAGTACCTGCCCCTTCCAGGCACTGACCTTGACCATGTTCTTTCCTCCACCTGAACCACGTGGTTTTAGTTACCTAAACGTGTTTTGTCATTTAGGTTTCGATCCTTTTCGAAACTAAAAGTGCCTTTGTTTCTTTCTCGAGCCGCCATTTTGAAATCGACATGCAACAAACACAGAGGAAGAAATGCATAAGCGATAAAGAAACACAAACACATTTGCACAGCCACAGGAGCAAGACCAGACAGAGACCAGGATGCCTTGCAGCTCAGGGTTCACCTGTTGGGACGGACATGAACTCCTGAAATACCTGGAACCGGCAAGTGATATCAGAGCCTGAATCTACATCCAGGACTTTGTCTTCAATGTGGGCAGAGAACAAAAAGCCGAACATGTGGTAATGGTTCCACCTGAAAGACCCTCTTATCTCAGTAAAGCTGCTGGTACAGCGTCAGTCAGTTTAAGCTTTAAAATTCACATTTTAAGACTGAACATATCAAAATGTGTGTGAACGCCGGCCTTGTTTTGCCTGAATTTTAACGATGTGTAAAACTGTAAAGCAACTTCAAACTAACGTCGGGGCTAAATGTGGCTTTCGCTTCCCCTCTGGGTGTCAAACTGATGTGAAAACGTTTTAAAGTCTTTTTCCGTCAGTCAGATTTTCCTGAACTGAACCTGAGCAGATTAATTCTGCATCGAAGTTTGTGAGGAAAATTCAGACCGACATGTCTCTCTCTCTATGTGTCTCTCTGTCTATGTGTCTCTCTGTCTATGTGTCTCTCTCTGTCTTTCATGATCTGTCAGACGGATCGATTTCGTGTCACCGCTCCTGTTTTGAGGACTTTGTCGTTGGTTTCGAACACACACAACTCTACTGTAAAGCTGTAGATACAGAATCTATAGATGGTAAAAAGTTTTTCTAATAAATAACTACTGAAGATTCATTAACCTCAGCAGCAGCAGAGAAGCAGCAGTCTTTATTTGTAACATATCAGAGACTGAAGCTGTTTTCTGATCTTCTGTTTTAATTTGCTGTTGGTACAAACTCAACACATCCTCCATGTTTACATGCTGTCTCCATAAATTCATTATGTCTATTTCTACAGCACTAACTCCTGCCGTATAACAGGTAAATAATTCATACAGCACCACTCTGAACAGAAGTGACAAAGTACAGAACTACATTACATTAGGCAGATGCTGTACAAGCAGAAAAAAGTAGAAAAAAATTGAAGTTTCTGATAAAAGTATGTTTTTAAAAATGATCTTCCAGACAGAAAATTGCTACCAATTTTAAATCCCAGATTATGTTCAGTTTTCAGTTAAAGTGCGGTTAAGTTAAGAGCAAGATCGTAGTCGTGGTGCGAAACAGAAGTCAACATGTGAGACGTGGCCCAGACTCACCACTACCTATGTAGTCCCACGTAAGGACGTGTTAAGCTATGAAAATATAAACAGGTAAACTACGAAACAAAGGGATTATTAATCTGCAGGATAAATCTCCACAAAGATTTATCTCAAAACAGCATGACGTGTAAGTCATGTAAGTCGCTTTAGGAAAAAAGCATCTGCCAAAGTGAACGTAATATTTAACTTTCATTTCACATGACTATGATGGATTAGTTTGGCTGTGTGGAAGGAAGGAAATCGAGCCAAACACTGAGAGGTGAACTTGCATGCAGGTGATTAGTAACTAAACAAAATCTCCACTTTCTTTCCTTTGATATAAAGAGCCGTCAGGCTGGAGCAGGAACCAAACAGGAGAAGCCTTTTTCTCAGAGTGACGGGGATGTTTCTGCTCTTGGCCTTTCTCTCCTCTCTCTCGCCGTTTAAAACAAAGCCCTGGCTGCTGTCAATCAACTCGGTAATAGCCGGCGAGGAGAGGCGGTGAGGTCGTTATGACTTCATGAAGCGTCTGCTCACGAGCTGATTGGATGAATTAGTGACCGTAATCGTTAGCGGCCGTGCTTCAGACAGACTCTTAATGTCTCCGTATTAGCACTAATGGAATGCAATTTCAGCTCTCCCTCTGCTCTCCATCACCCCGCCCGGCCACGATCCTGGGGCCACTGCCGGACCGTCGTCTAGGTAACTGTAATCACGTGCCGACACCCTTCCTCATCCTCCTCCTCCTCCCATGAACCCCTCAGTGAGACAGAGAGAAAATTAGAGATGTCTCTTAATAAGAGTCCTGGTGCTAAAAGAAAATGACCAATATTCTTCCTCAGGCAGGGAAATGATTTGAGCTGCAGCCAGTTTTGTGAAGCAGCAGCGGGGGAGATTAGCTCGATTAAGGCCAAATCAGACCTGCTTCCAATTTGATGAGAGAAGGGAAGATAATGGCTCTCAGATTGGTTTCTCATGCAGCTCCGGCCTTCACTGAGGGAATTAACCCACTCTTTGTCTCTCCGTCTCTCAGGGTGACTCCACTCCCCCAACCAATCAGAGATGCTAGCTGCTAAATTAGAAAGCTAATATAATCTTTTCTCCTGAGAATTACCTTCATATCCAACTTGGTTTCATTAGCTAAACAATTTTTTGGGGGGGAATTATGTTTGCAACTTGTACCTTAGCTGCAGAAAGTAGTTGTTTCTGATCCAGGTTTCTCTTAATATCAGGACACTTCAAACACAGACACTATTTACCTGCATGTAACCATAGCAACGGTATTGATGCTTCAGGCTCTGTTAGTAACTGTTTAATAACTAACTGGTGAAACTAAACTAACCACGAGATGAGCTTATTTTAAGTTAATTCGGACATGTTTGTGTGTATTTCTTTTATACTTGTGTTATAGGCTGTAACATACGTGTCCACTAGGAGGCAGTGTTATGTTTAGCAGAGCGTAATGTAAAGAAAACAGAAGAAATCAGGAAATGGAAACCAATTTCATCCCGCTGACAGTGAAAACCATTTTTCCGTCCGAAATCACCCCCTCGTTCACTCGTTCACTACTCCGCATATGATTATGGGCACTATTTAGCAGAGACATTAGGTGGGTTTCAATTCAGTTGTTTTTATGCACATTTTCAATTTGTGTGGAAAAATCTCGGGAAAAAAAAAAACGTTTTACACTCAACTGAGGTGGAAACGTTTGTGTATGGATAAAAGCAAAATGCAACATAGAGCAATGGAAACAGCCTAATAACTCGTGACTTCCATGAAAGACTTGCTGCGCACACGTGTTTTTTGAGCTGTAAACTAAATGATATGACTGCACTGTGATGAAACACAGCCATGCTGCTGTTAATATTGACATTTCTTACTAAATTTATAAAAATCTGCATTTCATTGGTTGAAAAATCAGTCAGTCTCCCCCGTGTCCCCTGAGCCACACACTACGCAGCCACGAGGCCACGCCTATACAGGTGTGGTTCCCTCACTCGGGTCGGTTCTAGCAGAATTTGAGGGTGGAGACACTTTAATGGCTTTTGCTGAAAAAATACTGAAAATAAATTATGACAAAAATGGGGTTTGGTTTCATGAAAATCTCAAGGATTATAACTCCTTAACTTGCAAAAACAAATCTTAATTCAAGGTCTACTTACTAACTCTTTCTGGAGCTTTCAACTGAGATAAGAGTTTGTATTTGGACTGTAACAAATAGTGTTTGGTTAAAGAGAAGACAGAAGACTACAAAGATGTAAGACACGAAACCTGAACCTCAGGTGTTGATATCAAAATTTTCCCTGGGTTCCTTGAACATCACGCTACTTAAATGAGATATTCAGGAGATTTTTTTCCCCCTTTCCGTTCTCTGATGCTCGCTGTGTTTCAGACGAGGCTGAGGTGAAAAAAGAAATCACTTAGAAAAGAGTGAAAGGGTTGGATGTGACCTTTGCAGAGCGACGGTGAGAAGATGGAGATGAGGAGGTGATCCGAGAGGAGACGTGCAAACACAGCAAGAGTGCAGGAGAATTAGCAGGACCGACTGTTTTCAGATCAGCCGCCGTCCCCGGCCTCAGCTCGCTTTACTGCGCTCTGACATTTGAACGACAGCACACGTCTACATGTTACTGTATAGTTACACTTACAGTTGTATAAAAACCCATTTGAGATTTCTTTTTGTAATGGAGGTCAGGTGATTTTATGATAGTTCGAGGGTCACAATGACTTCCTGTCGCTTCTCCAGTGTTTGAGTTCATTATTGGTCTGATCGTTTTGGTCCGAATACTTTGTTTTTCCAGTTATCTGGTACAGACAATCATCTGTGGAAGCAAAGGAAGGCCGTCAGGATATGAATCTTATTAGTTTAATTTATTTGCACATGCAGTATATAAAAAAGACAGAAAGTAAGATTTTAAAAACGTTTGAATATTGTGCAGGAGAGGTTAGAAGACAAGAAATGTCTTATGAAGATACCTCCCCTGTAAAATATCAATAGTCATACTTGCAAAATAAAAAAAAATAAAAACAAAGATTGTGTAATTCATCAAAATTTCAAGACTAAGCAGTAATACAAAATTGATTGAAATGTACAATTTACATCGAAGTTTATAAGCAGCTGAATACCTAATTGTGAAATTTAATTACAGCTTAATTTATAGCATTGGCATTTTTTACTTTGAAAACCATCTATTTGGAAATTTATACAATAGAGATCTCAATAGAGGAACAATGACTATTTAGTAGAGGTTAGTTATACCGTATAAAGTTTCAAGTATTTCTTTGCTTCCAGTCATCACTTTGACTTTTACTGGAGAATCCTTCAGAACGGAGGATCGATGGCGCCACACGAATCTTTTTCAGCACTGTACACTTGTACACCATACGTGTCACATCCACAAAACTATTTTTGTGAACATGGACAACTATAGATGCCTCTCTGTCTGCATAGGACTCATATAGACAGCAGAGAGTAGCAGCCGCGCGGGGGAGTGTGACAGGTTAGACAGCAGCACGTCACACAAGGTGAGTTTGAGAAAGTTTGTAATGTGTAATGTTCACCAGATGTGTGTTTTTTATGCCGAGCTGTCAGGGCTGCTTTCACACCACGAGGGTGAGCTCACTGCACTGCGCTAACGGAGTGGCTAGCCCTGAGACCGCTAAGCTGCGCTAACAGCTGTGAGACTGAACGCGAAGAACATTTCAGAGGTGACACGACTGCATATGAACAGATACAAGTGGGCACGAAACATATGATAATTAACTGTAGGCGGCACAAGTTGAGGCAAAAACATGTTTAGCAAACGTTGAGTATTGAGATCCATCTTAGTCTGAGCTGTCACACACAAAGACACACTACAACCACACAACTGGAGCGTATGTTGCTACAGGTAGCGACCGCTCACATCTGTACAGTCAGTGCATTGGCTGTTTGGGGCGAATAAACACAGACTAAAAACGGTCCTGTGGTTACATTTGCGTAAATAACACAAAGGGAAAATTAGCTTTCACACAGTCTGAATGCAATTTAGCCCTCAGCTAGAGCTGCTAGCTCTGAACGAACAACTCTGTTAGCTCAGAGCTGTTGTAGGTTTTAGCTCAAAGCTAATTGTTGTGTGAAAGCTTTACTAACTTATGAAGACGTGGCAGAGCGGGAAGAATGAGAAAACCTTCTGTTGTTCGAACTTGCAAATACCTACAAGATGGTTACTCCCGGAATTACAACTAGGAGGATGATGTGAACGACTTTTGGCTGCTCATAATTACAGTGTGAATGATTGCCAACAAGTATCATCCCTGAGCTAACGGAGCTGTTAGCGCTGAGCTAACGGAGCTGTTAGCTCAGAGCTAACGAAGGTTTTAGCTCAAAGCTAGTGTGAAAGCATGTATGTAGTTGAACAGACCACCCCTGTTATTTCAGACTTGGACATTCTTTGAAAAATTATGTTGTCTTTGGTAACTTCTGATAAAGTCCACATTAGAATAAGCTTCAATTTTTTCATCTTCAACATTACACGCAACTTGTGTATCTATTTCACAGATATCTGACATTAGATGGAACAACTTGTCAGATTTTAAAGTGATCATGTCTATGAAAAGCACATGGGAAACAAAAATACAAACAAATTCAGGGTCGTTGCTTTTAGCAGATTTATTGTAAATGGTGTATGTTTTATTTTGGTTGCAGCACTTACAGTTGAGGAAAACTTAGTGTTGTACAGTTTCAACAGAAAAACAACCAGAGAGGTTTAAAACGCCGACTCTCTTCTCTGTGAATACATGTCAAACGCTTGTGTAGTTTAGTCAAGTTGAAGTTTGTTCTTGAAATGTTTTTCAGGTTTTGTTCTATTTTGGGGACGAGATGATGAGACGATGATCCTTGTGGGGAAACTGGATATCACAGCTGATGTCAGAATGTTTCAGTTTCTCTGCTTTAAGTGAAAATTATGTTTAAAAGTAATTTCAAAAGCAAATTTAGACTTTGAAAAGTGTCTGAAGACAAACAACACCGTCATTAAAACTCCACCAGCCTCCTATTCTCACTCAATTAGAACGTGATTGGTGGAAATTAGACTGTAATTACACTGACTGCTGCTTTCAATATTTTTAAAGCACAGAAACAATATTATCTGTTTATTTATTACATTTTTCTCTCTGAAGAAAAGTGGTGAAGGAGTGGTTAAATACCAGCACTGCCTGTGTGTGCTGCTTTGTCAGCTGCTCGCTGCTCAACATTGGGAATCTCAAATGACTTCAAAGATTATCTGAATCCTCACAACTTTAGTGATCCTCTGATTTTGCTGCAGGTCAAACGTTCACCCATCCAGAGACATAACTGCTACCTCTGTAGCATCACTGCTCGCACGGCTACAGACTCTTCGTATGAAAGTTAGAGAGGGTTCAACGCTTTGACTCGTAGTTTGATGACTAACGCAGAGGAACTACAGAGAGAGGGACATGACCTCCATCTTGTTTTCATGCTGTCTGTCTGTTTGTTTCCTGTCTCTCTCTCTTTCCTTTGGTCACACACACACAGAGTCCAGATTAAACGATCTCGAAACACTTAGACGGGCCTCTGGTCGAGGCGGGCGGGGCAAAGTGCTGTCACATGTCAGCAGCGGGGGCGGCAGCTGATTGGTCGGTTCGGTAAGCAAGGGCAGATTTACTGTTGTGTTTCCCCACATCAAACACCTTTTCAGTCCGTTGCTTTGACAACCGTCAGCCAGCAGCTGATTGGAGCTGACGGCGGCGGGTTCAGACACACCGGACTGAAAGTTTCACACACAGTTTTCGGGGTCTGATTCTAAAAACGTTAGTTGTGGAAAATCCTTTACTTTGATGTTCAAACTAAATCAAATGAGTGTGATGTGGAAGTTGCTCTCTAACTTGAACCTGTTCTCCAAGCCCTGCCTCCCTTAGTTACTGTTGCTATGTCAATCATTGCAGCATGACACACTAGGTGCGCCTGTTTTTATGCACATTTGAACCAACTTAAAAAACGTACTCTAATTTGTTACACCTGAATATTTTAGTTTTTCTCAAATTATTTTTATGATTTGGTTTAAACCATAAATTTTGATTTAATATCAGTCAAAATATTTATTTTGCCAAAGACAAAAATTTACATTCATACAAAGTAAAAAGATTATTTATTATAAAGACCATATAATACAGGAATTTCCATATAACCATATATACACCTTTTTTTTCTTCCTTTTTTTAACTTTGTTACAAAAACCTAAATTTTACTATTACATCTAAGTAGTTTTTACTTTTGAATAAACTAACAAAAATATTTTTTACAGGCAATTTTATTAACTTTTCTCAAGTTAAATTTCTGATTCAGTACAAACTCATTTTTAATTAAACCTTAATATATTTTCTTTAGTCACAAGCCAAAATGTTACTTAATGTAGGTCAATATAATAAAATGTTTTGCTTTTTTACAACTTAACTTTTACTATAAACAAAAGCTACATTTGCTAGAGCATAAAAGTAAAATGATCACTTTTTCACTTAAGATATGTTACGTGGGGACTTGGGAAGTGGGGTGGAGGCAGGCAGGAGGTTCAAAGGTTTTATTACCTTGCAGGTACAGCAAGGAAGACAGATATCACTAAACACACACAGTGCAGAACACCAGGTAACACAGTACAATGAACCGACACAAACCAAAGGACAGAGACTGGTATAAGTAATGACAAGACTAACGAGAAAACCAGGGGTAGGTGGGTAATGGGAAACAGGTGAAGGTAATCAAGACAGAGACATGAGGGCAGGAACTCAGAGGAAACAAGAGACATGACTTCAAAATAAGATTCGAAACTAAACACAGATATAAACAAAACAAAACCAAGTCCGTGGATCGTGACAGGATAAACCTTATGCACCCTTTCTGTAACGTTAACCACATAAATCTTAACATGTAAAACTGGTTTGTGCATCTCTCCTTTAAGGCTTGAAATAGCCATTTTCTAACAGTGTTCAAACTTGGCTGTCCTTTGCTTAAATGACCAGAATGTATGAGTGTCACCTTATTTTGAACCATTACAGATGTGCGATCAAGAGACCAATAAAATGACCCAAGGAAAAATACAGATGCTGGAGGTGCAGTCTATGAACAGAGGTTGGTGTTTTGTGTGTACATCAGTTTAAGAAACAATATTACCATTACTTTGCTTTGGACTTTGCTGGTCCTTGTGATTTTAGCATTATTCACATTATTCATAAAGACCTCCTCTATGAAGCCTTTAATGTTCAGTGTTTGTTGACTGTCGTCCAGGTGTTCATTTAATTATATGTTTTAGCATTGGGGTCCTAGTAAGTGGTGGTGTTCTACTGGACTGCATTATATTGTACAGGTGTACTTAATAAAGTGGCCACTGAGTGTATGTTCACAACACATGTACCATTAAAAACTGAAAAAAAAACTTGACCCCACTTAGTACAGTCCAAGTTCCCCTTCCTGTAAAGGCAGTTGGATTCTCCCACTTCCTGTATGACAGGCACTGCAAGTCTTTAATCAGTGATAATTTATCAATTAATCCTTTGGTCTGTAAAAGATCTGAAAACAGTGAAAAATGTCACAATATTCAAAACCCAAATAATATTTAATTTACTTTAATGTAAGGCCAAGAAAAGCAGCAAATTCTCACATTTGAGAAACTGAGAAATTTGGGGGCATTTTTGCTTGAAAAATGTCTCGAACGATTATCGATTATCAAAATAGTTTCCAATAAATTTTCTGTCAATCGACCAATCGCTGCAGCTCTAAAGTACAGTGATCGTTTCTCCGTGTAGAAGCCAGAAAAGTCACATTGTTTTATGAAGGAAGGAGATATTATTGTATGATTTTCGCAGGGTTTTTATGCCCTGGGTTTTGCCTCTCAGGCTACATACAGGCAGGCCACCCTACCCTGTGATTGGTGGAAGCTTGTTGCAGCCTGACAGGAAGCTTTGCAGACAAAAGACTGTTCATCTGTAGTGACTGCAGCCATATCTTGCTTTATCTTGTTGTATAATGTGCGGTTAGAGATGTAGGTGCAGCCTTATCTCAGGCTCTAATGTGAACATCACATTAGTGTGTCAATAATGAAGAAATTTAAGCCACATTTCTAATTCTTTTGTCAGACTTATATGGAAGGCAAAAAGACCAACTGCATGCAACGTGTTATTTGCTAAGATAATAAACAGCATTCACATAGTTCTGTGTCTTGTGAAACCACACCTGTGTTCATAAATAAGATGGAGTGAGAGAATGAAATCATTTCTTGTGTACTGAAGTATCTGTTTCTTCTACAGGATCATAAATCAGCGTCCGAGTGACGGCGAGTTAATTTAGACTTTTGGAGGAAGTGAGACGCCTACAGTCGTCTGATCTGCCAGAAGAATGTGGGGAAAAGAAGACGTTTTTAAAAAAAGGTATTTAAACTCTATTGTGCGTTTGTCATGTAACACTGACGGAGGCCTTCTGCCAAACGTGCAGGTTATTCTGTACCAAAAAGATATTTTTAGATTATCATCACCAGGAGCCAGGATGAATTTATTCTCCTCCTTTGAGAGGCGAGGCAGCCACTCTTTGATTTTTCCTGATCAGATGTCTTTGCCATCATCTCCATCAGCGACCTGCAGCCGGCTCTCCGTGTCCCTGATTTGCACTTTGATTCAAGCACCACTGGGTAAAGCAAATTTCATCAAAGTTGTTTCCTGAATAAAAAATGAAGGCGTTTATTTCGCTCTGCGGAGCGCGCCGCTGACAGCTGACGGAGGCTCGGGCCTGAACGATGGACCCACGCGAGCGAGAAAATGTGACAAACTGCAACAAAAGCAGCACTGATTTGATCCAACACGGCCAGCGGGTTTATGGGAATCTGAATTTAGTAAAGAGGAAGAAGGAAACACACGGACAGAGAGTCACAGTTTGTAGCATGACACGTAAAAAATGGCATATTTTTTTATTTCTTTCTGCCCTGAATGAGTGAATCTGCTTGTTTCCATCCATGAAAAACAAACCGGATTCAATGTGGATGCATTTATACAATTTAAATTCAGTTATTGCCGTATGTTTAATGCATGTATTTAATGTACATCCTCCTGAGTGATGGGCTCCGCCACCAGATGTCCAACCAACAGGGTTTTTAATTTGAGGAGGATAAAAACTAGAAAGGTTTTACATTGATTTTTGCAAAGTAAAAAGGAGGCGCATTGATCGTCACATGAAACTGAACTCGAACTGCAGGATTCATAAATACTAAAACTTTAAGATCTTATTTGAATGTCAGTTTTAAAGTCATGAGAAATATCTCAAAGTACAGAAGAAAACAAACATTTTCCTCTCTGATCTCAGTTGTCATTGAAACTGTAGTCTCTACTGAAGAAGTGGTCCCAATGAAAACTGTTCTTCCTTTATTCTTTATTTTGTATTTGGATCCCCGTCTTCCTGGGATCCACATTTGAACTTTTATACAAAAATAAAACAAGAAAAGCCAAATATAAAGATCAGAAAATAAGTGAAATGACCCCACGTGTGAAAAGAGACAACAACAGACACAGTTTGTTATTTAAAATGTCATTTTTCAATAATCACCTCCATTGTTTTGGGTTATAGAGGCAAAACTCTATCTGCATGAATAGATTCCACTAAAAGAAAGTGAGACACTATGCTGTCTGATGCTTTATGACGTGTGTTTCTGGGTCCTGTTTCCCTCTAAATGTATTAATTGTGACGTAGTTTCACCAGACATTGAAGTTTGTGCTTCATCTATAAATGATGTTTGTCAAAAAATGAGTTTCCTGCAGCAGAATGTGAATATAAATAAGTGGAAAGATAAAAGTGAGCGTGAGTGGACATGAATCGGAATAAAAAGAGATAATTAATGATCGATGCTGATTAATCTTGTTAATCTGATTGTTGCTCCCTGCAGGCCGTCGGAGAGCCGGAGCGTCTGCAGAGGTTCCTCCTGGTGTTTCCTGCCTGTTTGGATCCAAACACGGCGGCGGCGTGTGCAGGTTACGGCCTTCGTTCTCACCGAGGAGGTCAGATATCTGACTATCCTCCACCTTCCTGTCTGATAACCCGCCATTAGCTGATTGGAGGCCGTCGGTGTGTAATAATTTTCCAGCAGGCCGCCGTCTCCTCGGGGGGGGGGGTCGGCGCTGGTGATACTGGTGACGGTGGTGTGGGGGAGGGGAGGAGAGGGGAGGTGGGGGTCCATCCATCCGTCCAAATCAGCATTAATCAAGACGGCTCGCTTCGTTCCTCCTCGTATCAAATCAGACAAATGATTACTGGCATTCAGCCGACGAGGGCCGTCGACGGCGAGGGGCCGAGCCGCGCCGCAATCAGACCGCCGCTCGCTTCCTGGAGATCCCACCGCAGAATCGGTGTTTTTCTCTTCTTAATTAATCGTTTAATAAAAAAGGACGATGATTGACGTGTGGAAAATAAAGGGACTGTGTGTAAACGCACATCACGAACCTGAAGCCGAGAGTATTTAGATCGGCGCGTCCTGAAAATACCCATCATTCAGTTTTTTATTTCTTCTTCTCTCAATCAAGCTCCGTTCCAGCAGAGATAATTTCATTTCCACTGTGGTGTAAATACAGCAGACTGGCCCGAACACCACCGAAGAAGAGAGAGGATTCACATTTAGGATGTGAGGAGTTTAACGTGTTTGGCAGCAGATAAAACCAGCTGAACCCGATTCTGATCTGAACCCTAAAACCAAGAGAAGACATGAGAACCAGAATGACCCCCCGTCACCAAATGTCCTTGTTTTCCAAAACTGTCTTTGCTTGTCAGAATTTTTTCAATTCAAATGCATTTGTTTAGCACCAAATTATACGAAAGAGTGTTTTACATAAAAACAAAATAAAACATACACATAAAAATACATATATACGTACACACATAGAAACAAACAGACTGTAAAAATATGGTGTGTTCTTTAAGAGAATTATCTCGTGAAAAGGAAGGTCTTTGGTTTTAAGAGCAAATCTTTCCATTCTTTACGTGCATACTGACTGAATCCCACATCACCAGAGTTTGAAAGTGCTCTGGGCACATGGAGGAGATCTGCCGGGGTGATAAACCATGTGCTGTGGAGCCAGACCAGCAAGACCTTTATAAGCCAACAGGAGGATTTTGAATTGTATTCTGAAAGAAACAGGTAGCCAGTGAAGGTTTCGGAGGACTGGAGTGTTACATGGTCTGATCTTTTTGTCCTGGTTCAAACTCGTGCGGCTGAGTTTTAGATAAGTTTGGATTGTTTTGTCCCAACAGAGAATTGCAGCAGTCTAACAAACGCATGCATGAGTTTCTCTGAGTCATGTCCTCAAACCGAGGACCAGACAAAATGTCCTCTGTTGTCACATTTGTCAAAATGTCTTCGCGTTCCACAAACGTCCCTGCTTGTCCAAAAGAATCCCCTCCTTTCCAAAATGTCCTCCAGTGAGCACCAGACAGATTATCCAGACTTTCCAAAATGTCCTCGCCTTTTCAGACATGCTCTCCTAAAATGACCCCACTTTGTGAAAAATATGTCTTTTCCCCAAAATGTTCTTTAAGTAAGGACGAGACTATCAGACGGAGCTGCTCCCGCTTTGCCAAAAACGCTCTCATTGTTCCTGAAATATTGTAACTTGAACAAAACAAAATTTCTTCATCCATTCAGAAACCTGAGTGACACACCTGTCACTTCACCTGGAAAACTACAAATCAGAATACAACAAAAAGAAGTGTTTATCAAACCGTGTCAAGTAGCTGATTAATACGATAGTTAGCTTGTTGTTTTTAACCTGACTTTCATGTGACAGTATTCATTATTTTTATTACACTACATGAATTTTATTACACTACACAACAATGTGACATTCAAACGTATTAATTAGCTTAAATTAAAATGATTATAGTTTATCGAATGTCCGACCACAGAAACCAGAGACGACACAGAGAGTCTTTGATTTGTCTCTCTGTGACCAGAGTGTTGTTTGTTTCTAAACAGAGGTATTGTGAAGGTGAAACTTGACACCAGGTAGCTCACCTGAGCAAACACAAGACGGGGGGGGGGGCAGGGTTCAACTGAGGGGAAACCAAGAAGATGAAAGAGGGGAAGGAGTCTTTCTTCATGACATCGTAATGACTTCACTGTTAAAATGGTAAGTTTTTCCTGAGAGTGGAGGCACTGCATGAAGTATAACAATGTAAATCCAACGGTCTAAAATTACCATTGTTTTCCATTGAGTTTGGTCAAAGTGGATTTTTTAGACTTTTTGGCAGTCGAGGACAAAAACTACCAATTCTCTGTTAGTAGTTTGAGTTTATATTTTAGCGTCCCAAGTTAAGTGTGTAAGGCAGTCCTCCCAGCATGCACCGGGGCACCAGACTCCTGCATGAAATGTCTAATTTTATGTGTGTTCCTGCATTGTTGCTGCTGTTGTTGTATTTTACATTGTGTTCAACTGTGTTTACACTATTTCCACAGTGACATCGTCAGTTATTAGCAGATTAGCGGTTCAAATCATGGTTCTACCTGTGTCCTCGATACCCCCAAAATTGCTCCTAGCGGGAATATCAACTGCCAATTTCATGGAAATACAGTTGTTGAGATATCTTGCTCTGGACCAAAGTAATCAAGATCAACATCGTAGTGGAGACGAAAAAGAGAAGTTAGCAAATTTCTGTTTTCCAAAATGTCCCTGAAGTGGACTCAAAGATGAGTCATCAACAGATAATTCTGGTGATGTTGCCATCAACATGTCAGTGTGTCTCTCAGTCCGGTCTGTACTTCCTGTCTGTGGCTCTCAGCTCCAAGCCCATTGGTTCCTACTGAAGACGTAAATAGTTTCATGTTTAAAAAGGCACAGTAATTCCCTCAAACAGCTGCTCGCTGTAGTTTTTATCAAGCAAACACGGTGAAATAGTGCATTTGTTGGGGACTATTTTCAGCGGCGGATGAATCCACATTTGGTGCTCTAGAGTATTTGGGGCAGCAGGACGGTGTGTGTGAACATGTCACCTAGTGCAACAGGAAGGTTAGTACAGTTATTCAGTACCTCTCCATTAGTTTTTATTCCCACGCTCCACCTGCTCCTCCGGGTCTCAGGCTGAGTGCTTCACCGCTCTCCCCAGGGGCCGGCTGTGGTTTTGGGCCATGCTACCGCAGCGGTCCCTGGCTCTCTAATCCCCGCAGGGCGCTCTGAGAAACACGGCGAGAGGCTTCTCCCAGACCGACCAGGCTGTCATTAAATCACTGATCTGTTCATTAGAGGCCACCAGCAGGTAGCTACAGAGCCACGGGGACAGTGCTCCCTGTCTGCCAGGTCTGCTTTCTACCACAGCTGCATGGTCTTCATCACTTTCTGATATTAAAATGACTTTTAGTGCTGCAAAGAAGCATCTGAATGAACTTTACCAAACAGAGACAGAAAATAAACCAACAACTAGCTTCTAAACCAGCAGACGGTGATGCAGAGGAGTGCTGGGAGATTATGGAGGAGGAGGAGGTCCACAGGGAGGCCCGTGCAGCTCTGTCTGACAGTGGGAATGTTTGGTATTAGCTGGCCGAGGCGGTGCGAGCCCAGGTGACGACAGATTGTGTTTCGGGATAATTGAAGGATCGGTGGATTAATGTGTGGCGGTGGATCAACAAACTGTTTTCACACAGAGTCTGGATCAGTTCGTCAGCAGGTCTGGAGGAGGCGGGGGGGGGCACCTCAGGCTTGTTGTCACACACGAGGATCCACCTGAACCGTTGGTCATTTGCACAACGTGCATCGTCGGTAAACACGGAGAATATCATGTGACGCCGAAACAAACGGCTTCTTACAGGAGACGGATGATTAACTACGGAGTCCCTGAAGTGACGAGTAAAAACATTTGGCAGAAAGTGTCACGAAAAACCACCACGTGTGCACAGAAGTTCTCTACAGAAAGTTCCTCATCGTGCTTTAGATCGCTGATCCATTAAGTCCAGGAAGATATTTTCTTATCTTGTGTCCAAGATAATAATGTGTCGGTTAAATTAATCAATTAATATTTTGTGGACCAGATTAATAACAAATGAAAAAATATAGCTTTTGTGACTTTGGGGACTCCATAGATTAATGATGTGTTTCAGTTTCTCAGGCGAGTTCATCCAGGTGTGCTGCCAGTCTGTCTAATTAGAAAAGGTGACGTTACGTCGGCTCCATAAACTCTTTCTAACTTTGTGCTCACCAGAAACTTAAAACAGCTTTTGCTCCGGTCGCTATTGGAGCTCTGGACTTCGCAAAAGACTTTTAGAAATAAAAAATCTCCTAAAAAGGAAAAAGCTCCTCAGAATAAACTGCGACAGAAAAACAAACTGAACACATTTTGACAGGACGTCTCATTCAAAAGCTCCTCAAATTTGGTTTTGTTTTAAAGACTTGCCGTAGTTTACCGAAGGCTCGTTGGTACAGTAAATGTACTCAGTTAAATCCACCCGCTGGAAGCTGATCGAGAGACAAATGATTATTTCAATAAGTGAGTTAATTTTTACGTTTCTCAAAAAAATAATTTTTTAAAAATAAAAAAGCTTTCAGGTGTTTTGTTGCTAAAATTTTTAAATGCTTCGAACTGTGAGGACGTTATAATGAACCTAAACTCTCACCCACTGAAGCATATTTTAATAGTTTGACAAAATAATCCCAACTCAAGGTCCACTTATTTGCTTTTTCTGTAGCTTTCAACCATATCACAGTGTTTTTGCGCAGTTGTCATGGAGACGGATCTGTTGACGAACCTTTAGGACTCGTTGGCTAAAAGTTGAGCATCTTTCTTTCTAGAAATAGTTCAGCTCAGTCCGGAATTTAATATTTTCTTCCCGCCCTCGTTAAGAACCTGTAACTTTTGTTTTGATCGATTTATGAAGTTTTTTGTTTTTTTTGTGATTTTCTTTTTTTGACTGGATACCTAAAACAAAATGTTCGTTTAGCACCAAAATTCCGCTCTTGGCATCTTTAATCCTCATTAGAGGTGAAGAAAGAAAATTTGATCTGCACCAATTTTGATAACCGATGACATTTTTTTAGCAAAAATGTCAGAAGTTTTCCGTCTCTAGTTTCTCAAATGTGAATATTTTCTGTTTTTCCGATTCGTCTGTGAAATTAAACTGAATATCTTTGGGTTTTGGACCATTGATCAGACAAAACAAGACACCTGAAGGCGTCGCCTACTTCTAATCTGTATCTTATAGACCAGAATCGGCTCGTTCAGATTGAACTTTAAGTATCGGAGCAGCAGGACGTCTCTCTGCTGCAGCCGGAAACTCGATTAAAGAAGACGACAAACACTCTGTTCGTCTCTGCCGTTTGGGGTCGGGGGACAGAGGGACACCGTAAACAATCCCACGACCTGATTCGGACCCCTGAGCCATATTTCTAGAAAGTCGGGCCCTCGGGGGACAGCGGCGGCAGCATCAGGGGCCAGCGATACCTGTTGGCCCCTCCCCTCTCTTCCTGATTGACAGATGGCTGCTCCATTAGATGAGAATGATAAGTGGCTCTCCATCAGCAGAAAGGACTTCCTCTTGACCTCTGACCCCCGACCCTGACTCTTGACCCCTCTCAGGGTTCGACCAACACCCCCCTCTCCAGGCCTGTGTGATGGTCTCTCGGCCATCCACAGGTGCAGGCTGCAGGTCAGGACTGCGTGATGTGGAGAGCAGCTTTTGTTCCTCTGAAGGAGGAATCTGTCGAGGAGAAGAAAGAAGACAGACGAGAGAGAGGATGAAGAGGTGCAGAGTCTGTTGTTCTGCACAGAGAAACGAGAGAGAGGAAGGCAAAGTGAAAGAAAAACAGGAAGTTCAGGCTTACTTTGTTTTGTTTCTTCAACAATCACTTGAATTCCTTCATTAAAAAGCTAAATATACTGAGTGACATTAACTCCAGTATTTAACTCCACTTTACTTGAGCATTTCTATGTTCTGCTACTTTATACTTCTACTCCACTACATCTCAGAGGCTTTTCAATCCGCCACATTCGATTAGCATATTAAAATTTTTGTGTGTAGAAGTATTCAGATACTCTGCTGCAAGTAAAAGTCCTGCATTCAAAATTGTACTAGAAGTATTATCTGCAAAATATATTTAAAGTATCAAAAGTAAAAGTACTCACGATGCAGAAAAATGGCCCCCATGAGCGTTTAAATACAGTTTGGTGGTTTGATCTGTAACAATGCATAACTTTTTATTTTTAAGTTGATCTGTTCTGAAACATGTTTTTTTACTTTCTTAAAAGTCCTCAAATCACTTTGACCTTTGAGCAGCTTTGTTTCGTGGCTTGTGGGAGACGGTTTCCCTCAGTCATATGTCTGTATTTTTATTAGTATTATTATATTATTATTCTACATTTTAATCTTTCTTGTCATTAATTTACAAAATGAGTTGAGAGAACTCCTCGTGTGGATGAAGCCTGTGCGATGAGGGCGAAAGCTTCTAATTTGACTTATTCTTGTGAAACTGTCAAATTATTATTATCGTTTTGTTCTTTTTGTGGAGCTGAAGTCTGGTTCAAGAATCCCAGGATCCCAGGGCTTCAGGGCGAGTCGCCGAGCTTCGTTTCACAGCTTGTTGGAGAGGGTCTCTTTCACCGGAGTCATTATTATTACTGTAATTATTTTTATTATTATAATTGTTCTTGTGTGATTTTAAAGAGTACTCTCTCATCAGACCGGCTCCTCGGTCCCGGAATCCAGATTTTAAGCTCCAGCGGCGGCCGTACCCGGGCTCAGGTCCTCCAGCCAGCCCAGTCCGCCGCTCTGGACTCAACTAATAATTATAATAATTTAGGTTGCTGTATTGTTCTCTCCCTCTTTACACTTTAAAGTGTTTACAGTAATAGTAGCTCTGCCAGGAGTGGACCGACTCTCTCTCTCTGTATTAATAAGCAGTGCAGTACTCAGCACAGCGCGTGGTAAAGCTTCGCCATGATTACAGTACGCCATCAAGAAAATTAGTTGTTTCCCACACACAGCAAAGCACAGCGAGGGGTTTGCAACATAACAAGTTGCTTTTGTTTACAGCGGCTCGCTAGCTGTTTTCATTATGCTGAGACAAGCCCATAGACTCGGAGCCAGCTGCCACAAATCACACGTTCAATTATTCTGCTTTGCTTATGAGCATCCAAATATTTAGTCCACTTACCGCGAACAAAAACAGTAGTAAAGTGATTACAGCCGCCGAGGAGTCGAGTTCTCCTCCGAGAGGGAAACAGGAGGAAGGAAGGAGGAGAGGAGAGAGGGATGGAGGAGGAGGAGGAGGGGACTCTGAAACTGTTGGTTTCCTTTTTTTCTAGGTTTATTCAGCTTCAGATAAACGATGTGAAGAAAGTTACAGGTGTGAGATCAAACGGGGGAAGAGGCGAGGCGGGAACCAGAGATCAGTGATGGAGGACAGAACCACAAGATACAAGAAGTTCAGAAGGCTTTTAGTTGCAGAAATAAAGCATCAGCAGTAAAATGTACTCAAGTATCCAAAAGTAAAAGTAGAGAAGGAAGGACAGAAAGAGGGGAGGAAGTAAATTGGAAACAGAAGAAGTAGGGACAGGAGGAGGGAGTTAAGAAGGAAGGACTATGGAGTATTTTTGCTGTGTGGTATTAGTACTTTTATTTAAGTAAAGGATCTGAGTACTTCCTCCACCACTGAAAATGCAAATAGTCCAGTAAAGTAGCAGAACCTCTAAAATGGACTGAAAGAAGTGGACTCAGGTAGCGATAAGGAGTCAGACAGAGAGAGTAAGTCAGCTTAACAGTGTGGGGGGGTCATCCCGTCAGAGGTCGTGACCTCTGGTTGGTCTCAGGTCTTTGAAGAGGAAGATGAGCCGGTCCCAGCAGAGATCTCCAGATCCAGGAACACAGAGTTCAGAGTCCCAGCAGGCCTGTGGAGGAGGATTACACGCTTTGATAGAAACACTTTAAATATATTGTGGACTAATCCTTTAAAGGCTTTAACTCAGCGCTGACACTTCCTCTGCAGCTGCTGTGAGGGCCGAGCAAGGCAGCGACACCAGCAGGGTGACAGGTTCGATTCCCTCTGAAAGTTCACTGATAGAACAGAAACCAACAGGGAACCACTGCCTTCAGCTGCAGTGTTGTTCCTCCGTTATCAACATCTAAAGTAAGGACTTTTTATTGTTTTCTCCTTTAGATTCAACTGAGAACTTTTTGGAACAAATTACCAGAAAACAATAGTGGATTTATTTCTAATTATTATTCACATATGACAGTAAATCCCATAAGTGTCTTTGTAAGATGTGGTTCCATCACAACCATCCAGAGCAGCTTCAATGACCAGTAGAACCTCTTGCAGGATCCCTACAACCTCCTAAATGACCCCCGGAGCTTCCTCAGTGACCATCAGAACCTCCTAAAGGACACCTAGAACCTCATTGTGGACCCCAGATTCTCTAAAGGACCATCAGAACTTCTAATTGAACCCATAGAGCCTCCTCAGTGATGAGTGAAACTAGACTAGAAACCCTTAAAACCACTTCAGTGACCACTAGAACCTCCTAAAGGACCCATAGAGCCTCCTCATTGATCACAAGAACTACATAAAGGACAACTAGAACCCCTACAAACTCATCAGTGGCCATCAGAATCTCATAAATAACACCTCAAATCTCCTAAAGGAACACTTGAACATCTAAAAGGACCCCTAACCTACTCAGTGACCACTAGAAACCCTTAAAACCTCATCAATGACCACTAGAACCTCCTAAAGGACCCTACAGTCTCCTCAGTGCCCACTAGCGGTTCCTTTTGCTTATAATGGAGTATTTTGACATTGTTGTATGGGTACTTTTACTGTGGATAGAGGTCTCTATCTGTAAAGAGAGAAGATTTGTGTCAATTTAGCAGGAACTGATTACTTTCAGACAAGTTTTCAAGTGTAAAATATGAGCATCAGATGTTTCTTGGTTTCAGAGATAAGAGGAGAGTTTGACATTTTCTGTGTTTTTTGTGGTGCATTTCACAACAAAAAAATTGAGAAACTGTTTGTAACCTCTGCAAAGACTCGCAGACTCACACCTCCTCCCACACAAACAACACAGCAGACACAACAACACAACTGTTTACCAGATTATGTGCAGAGCCAGCAGCCATGACGGACCTGCAGAAAACCCCTGCACATGACTCATCCAACATCCACAGAAACTGCATTCATGGGACTGACAGCATCATCAAGGTGACAGAGAGGGAGACAGGAGAACATTAAAAGAGATATAATAGAAAAATAGTTGGAGGGAGACAGAAAAGCCTAATCAGTGACCATCAGAACCTCTTAAAGGTCGCCTCCTACCTGCAGATGATTCCTTTAATAGGTGATAATGACATACTTTATTGATCCACACTGGGGAAGGTTCTCCTCTGTTGCACCTCCACAGGGAGGTCAGAGGTCAGCAACAGAGCAGCATCCATGCAGGAGCTGCCGGGGATTCAGTGTCTTGCTCAAGGGCAGGGGCGTCAACTAATGACACCACACTGATTGATGAGTTCTGCATTTTGCCTTCATTACATTTCAGTGAAAGGAGAAGGAACTCCTTCTGGCAGTAAAAACTCAGAACTGTGACTTAAAGATGTTTTGATGGTTTAAAGAGAAAAATGAAGCCTTAGTTCAGCTGTAAAATGAGTGGTTTCTTTTATTGGGACTTTTATGCCAACAGGTTAGGGCATCTTTGGAGTGCTCCTAATTATCAGTACAGATACTGTATGAGTCATTCCCTAAATTAAAGCTGATAAAATGCTCTGCCTCAAAATGAAGGACCAAAAATACCTCTGAGAAGCCTGATAAATACGGACCCAGATAATTTGTCTATATTTGCCTCCAGTTTACACATAAAAAAGTGGTGCTATTTTCTGCGTGTTGAACTGCAACAGTCAGAAAACTACAAAACATCATAATTTCTACTTTGACACCAGTTATTAGGAGAGGCAGTGGTAGAAAGTAGTAAAGTACATTTTCTGCTACTTTATACATCTACTCCACTACATACATCAACTACATTGTTTTGACAGCTTTAGCTACTTCTCAGATTAAGATTTTACAAAACAAACGTATGATAAACTTATAAAATACAATGCATTGTTGTGATCCGAACCCCTTTGGTTTGTGTCTAACTGTTAGAGGATCAAAAAGGTAGAACTTTCCAATATTTCACAAAAAAAGCCAAGATTTGAGAAAAGCCCCAAAAAGGAATCAGAATTGTTGTATCAGAACTTTGTTTTTTCTTCTTTCCTCTCCCATCAATCATCTCATGACCCCTCAGATTTATCTGGTGACCCTTTGGAGGGGCCCCATGCCCTGGGTTGGGAACCGCTCGCCTAAACTAGCTAACTGTATATAAAGTATTTAAAACTAGCTTACAAAGCTGCTACAAAAATGTAAAATACTGCTCTAACATTGATGCATCAGTACTTACAACCTAATGATAGTGACATTGTTGTATTGGTACTTTTACTTAAGTAAAAGATCTTAATGCGTCTCCCATACTGTGGAGAGGAAAACTGTTGAGATGAGGAACAATCATCAGATTTCTCTTCAGTTTCAGAGACAAGAGGAGAGTTTTTTGTGGTGCATTTCACAACAAAAAACCAACAAATAATTGAGAAACTGTTTGTAACCTCCTCCCACACAAACAACACAGCAGACACAACAACACAACTGTTTACCAGATTATGTGCAGAGCCAGCAGCCATGACGGACCTGCAGAAAACCCCTGCACATGACTCATCCAACATCCACAGAAACTGCATTCATGGGACTGACAGCATCATCAAGGTGACAGAGAGGGAGACAGGAGAACATTAAAAGAGATATAATAGAAAAATAGTTGGAGGGAGACAGAAAAGCCAAAAACTGGAACCAAATCCCTCCAGAAGCCGAGCAGGCGGGAGGAAAGAAATCCGAAAGAGGTCGAGGGTTCGGACGCTGAATCTCAGAGAATTTAATTTGGAGTGTAAAACACGTTATAATAATTCGTCCCTCTGGTCCGGAGGTTAACTTAAGTTCTCTCGCTTCAAGTTGGGTTAAAACCTCATATCTCCAAACCAGCAGTGAATGTATCTACTAACAAGTACTGTGTGTATATTATTATACTCACAGAGCTCCACTGTTGCTCCACAAACTATTAAAAATCAGTGAGTCACACTGTTGTTCCTTCATCACCATGAACACACACACTGGAGTTTATTTATACACCGTCCTGCTGCCCCAAATACTCACTAGAGCACCAAACGTGGATTCATCCGCCGCTGAAAATAGTCCCCAGCAGAGGCCTTACTTCATTTTATCTTCATTTCAATAAACAGTGATTATTTTCTCTAAATATTATATTTTTCTTTTTGTTTTTATCTTATATTTTAATTACGCATGTTGTCTTGTACTTATTGTTCTTCCATGCCTTTTCTTGTAACTTAAGAATCATTTATGCTATGCTAATTAATGCTAATATATCTATGTGCGTAAATTGTTGTGTAGTTTCCTTCCATTCACTCCCATTGTATTTACAGTACATCCATTTTGAGGTACTCGAGTATTTCCACGTGATGCTGCTATATATTACTACTCCACTACATGTATCTGACGGCTATAGTTACGAGTTACTTTTCAGATAAATATTTTATGTTCTACGTTCCTCTCTAAACTTCTCACATGGTTTCAGTTCCAACTCTTTCAGGCTCAAAGAGGAAAAACGCAAATAGAAAACAGTAGGAAGTTCTCCTTCGTCAGTAATGAGCTTGTTTTCCATAACTTTACCCTGAGTGGTGGAGAAACCAATTAATCTGTGCATTATCTGAGGAACTAATTTATATCTCCTGAGCTGATCTTAAGTTGATCAAATACTTTTACTTCCAGTCCTAAAAGTTGAACCAAAGATGCTTCTGTCTAAGAATTTCTCACTCTGAGCTTCTTCATAAATGTCACCTGTATTTACCTTTAAACATAAAGGCTACACGTAAAAACGTGGTGCTATTTCCTGCATTTCAAACTATCAAATATCTCAAACAGTAACTGTCAGAAAACTACAAAACATCATCATTGTGTAAAACAGCGACGTCTCACTCCTCACTTAACAGTCAGTGTTGATCATCAATAACTCTCAATTCTTAGTGTTTTGTAGTCTTCCTGTAGCTTCACCTTCCCTGGCAGTGGCTCAGAGACGCTTGATAAGTGCGGCTGCTGGTTTTCAGACGTTAAAAAATGTATTTATGTATTTATGGACAATCAGGAGCTGCTGCGAGACACTTTCAGAGTCACCGAACTCGCTGAGCGACGTGAAGCCAAAAAAAGTTATGAGCCTCTGGCCGTGACTGCAGCAGTGGCAGCCCCCTCCGCCATCCATCCATCCAACCTTCCCCATGACCCTCACCCCCCTCCTCCCCCGCTCTCACCCCACCCTTCCCCATTAGCTGCAGCTATTACAGCCCCTGAGAGAGAGTCATTACCGCTCCCATAATCCATGATGATGAAGCTCTCAGCTCGAAACACCGGCAGCTTGTACAGGCTGCGCTTGATTGGCAGGATACAGGGGGTGAGGAGGGGGTGAGGAGGGGGAGGTGAGGTTTGGTATAGGGCGTTTGTGTGATGGGAACTCCACTTGAGATGTGAATTGGCTTTGCCACTCCAATCAGGCCGCTGGATGACAAATGAAGTGTGTCTCTTTCACTCTCTCTCTCTCTCACCCTTCCTCTTCTTCTTCTCTTTCTCCCCCCTCCTCCCCCTCTCCCTTCACACTTCTCCTCTCTGTCCGGGTGGAGAAAGAAAAGGGGAGTTCATGTGGGAGCGCTTGACAGCAACACAATCACATTTCTATTCAGCTCCCCCGCCTGCCTGTTTTACCTTCCCGGCAGCCGGGCATGCCATGCACGCTAACACACAGGCCGGCCAGCCAATTAGAAGGCAGCGCAAAGAATCTGTGAAAGACACAAAAGGTCTTTAGAGGTTTGGACAGGTGTCTCATTTGGCCGCAGGACATAGTTTAGAGGCTTTTTTTTTTTTATGTCTTTGGTCGAATCTGTGGGCAGAAAGCGAGGAAGGTTATTTGTCGCGCTGTCATTTTTTTCTTCTTTTTTTAACGCCTGTCTCGTTGTCTGTCTGTCGATCCCCGCAGCCCCCTCCATGGGAATGATGGGTAAATTTAAACTGAAGAAGAAGAAGTGGGGGGGGGGGGGGGGGGGGGCGAAGGAGTTTAGATTGAAAAATGAAATCAAACCTGATTATTTGTCATGATTTGTGTTGGGTCACCCCTTTTCTTTTACGGTGAAAACACACTGAACGCGACTTCTTCTTCTTTTTCTTTTTTTCCTGCGTACAGTAATTACAGTGGGCTCGGAAAAACAAGAGCGGAGATAATTGGTTTGTTGGTTTGCGGCTGAGTTTGTTTAGCAGGGTTATTATCCAGCAGCTCCATTATGGCTGGCAGCACAGAAATCCCTCATTAGCATACACAAATATATACAGAGAAGATGTGGGAAGAGAGAAAAATGCACCAGTGTTTAATACCAAACGCTCCCTCGCACTCTCTCTCTCTCGCAACACACACATGCCACGCACAAAAACATGCAAATACAATCCACAATAGAGCGGCGCTGACACTGCCTCCAGCTGTGAGGAGACGCAGGGAGGTGGCAGGGGGAGTAAAGAGGAGAGACGGAGGAGGGGAGGGAGGTGGCGTGAACTATTTGTTCGCAGACAACGGAGGAACGAGGGAAGAAGAAGTAGCGGTAATTAGTGCGAGGCCCGGCGGCGGCGGTTGCGGTTGCCGGTGGTGGAGATGACAGCGGAGGAACGGTGGAGGCTGACAGTGGCTTTCACCCTCCGCCATTATCACCTTCATCGCCGTCTTCATCATCAGGGCCTACACAGCCCAACAATCGCTGTCAGTCTGTGTCAGAGCGGCGTGTCGTCGTAGCACAATGGCTGCTGTCAGTTAGCTCGAGTTCATCTGGATCAACTCCGTTTCCTTTGTTTGTTTGGAAAAAGACGGATTTGTTTGTTTGTTGTCGTGTGCTTCATTCTGTCCTCAGCGACTCTGGTTGCTTCCTGATTATTTGGCTAATTTAGAACGATGAAGCTGAAGGGTGAAGATAATCTAAGCGTAAAGGTCCGCTCACTCCGCGTCCTCTCCTCCAGAAAATAGCTAGAAATAGAAACTTCACATCTGCACCAAAGTCAAATCATATATTTTGTTGCACCTATATGTCTTATTTGTCCCATTCCACTAAAAACTGTAAACAGGGTTCATACAAAGTCTTGAAAGTTTGTAAAATGCTTCATTTTAACCGTTATGTTTTCAAGATTTTCAATAATCTGGTGTTTGATCATCGACACGATCGCTCATGGAAACCAAAACACTTAATATTTGAAATGAAACGCTCCTGTGGTCATATTTGTTTGTTGTGTGACAATAAAGGCTTCGAGAGTCTAGAAATTTTTGGCTTAGGTACCTTGAAAGTGCTTGAATTTTACTCTTAAAAAGCTGTACGAACCCTGTGTGAAATTAAAGAAACATATTGTTTTATTAAGTTAATTTCATTTGAGTGAGAAACATGAAATGTGTTAAAAATAAATAAATGATGTTGCATGACCCTCGACCTTCAGCGCAGCAAAGCTCCCTGTGAGGGGCGCTACGCTAGCAAGTTAGCTAAAGGTTTGACTGGGAGATCCACTTTGATGTGATCTCCGTGGATACGTCGACAAACAGCTGACTGTCAGGTGAACGAATGCTACGAGGAGTTTTGGTTTAGATAAAACTTTCCTTCATGAGCACCGACCTGTGTGACGCTAGATTTAATCCTCTTATTTGAAAATAAGCGCTCCATTGGTCCACATGTGATTTTCTTTAAAAAGTGGATGAATGTAAAGTCTGAAGATGAAAGCGGAAAGCTGCATTAGCGTGCTGCACTTTAGAGACGGTCCCTAACTTCAGCTTCACGTCTTCACGATTTCAGGCTTCGATATCAGACCGTGAGGTAAAAATAACACCTGTGAAACATCACCCAGGGTTTATTTCACACTGCACAACTAATCTGGTGGAAACTGGTAACAAGGTATTTAAGAACCTCTGTGCGTTTGGCCTGTTTGTTTGTTTCCGTATCTGTTCAGAGGGCGGCGTCTGTCCATACATCATATAACATGAAGTGTGTCAGCGAGGCGTCTCCTCGTCAGAGATTCTTCAAGTCTCTCAAAGTGCTGGAGGGATGAACATGATTCTCTCACTCCTTTATTCAAGTTTTTCCTTTATTTTCTCTCCTGGCTGGTCTGATCTGTACAGGTCTGGTGTGGTTTGGGTCTGATCTGGTCTGATCTGTACAGGTCTGGTGTGGTTTGAGTCTGACCTGATTTTGATTTAGAAATTAATTTTAGTTATTTTATTTTTGTTGCTTGACTAAAACGTCTTTGGTCGAGTGGAATTTTTATGTCTTTTGAGCATTTTGTGGCTTCGGCCATCTTTGTTGTGTACAGTTACCATGGTTACTGTGTTTACTCCACACAGTGACTCTGCAGTGACACAACGGGCCGACTCTCCTCACCCAGCATTAGCATTAGCACAGCTGTTCACTCTCTGGGTGTTTTTCAGAGGAGAAGCTAAAAGGTCAGATATTTCTTTAGTGCACATCTAGAGGAAGATTTAGAAGTTTGACTCTCGACATTAATCCTGAAGTGACTCTTTCCTTCTGACAGCAACACGAAAGATGGCCGACTGAAAGCACCTGATAAAGTTACGTTAGCTTAGCCGGCGTGCATGTTTCCGTAGTTTGTTTTGTTGCTGCTTCATGTCGAACTCTCAGTGGATTGGAGATGAATTTAATCCATAAATCAGTTTCTTTCAAGATCGTCAGAGATCATTAGGGGCAGAGATGACAACAGGTAAATCGGCTTCTGAACAAGAGATATTATTGGCTGGTGGAGGAAACTGTCGGACCAATCAGGAGCTGCGGTGTGTGATTCTGCAGGTTGTTGAATGTTTGTCCGTCGCTCACATTATTTCATATTAAGTAACACATTTTCTCATCATACTTCTCGTTTTTCATGGAAATTATTTATTTAGTTTTAGTCTCGTTTTCATCGTGAGAAAAAGTCGTTAACGAATATTTTTCGCTGACGAAACGAACGCTGAGTGGGTCCCAGCAGAACCACTGACTTTGGTTTATAACGGTGAGTTACTAAATTATCACAGTGCGGTTGAAAAGGTGAACTTTTCTCTGATCCGATGCTCATACAGTTTATTTACATTTGTCTTTCATACTTTACAATTCTTAATTCTCAAATTAAAGTGGTTTTATTTGAATACTGGCCTCTAATAAACACCAAGCAGGAGCTGAATTATCTGAACTGCTGTGTACGGAAATGATCACTGTTTTAATATATGTATTTTAATAGCTTGGACTATTGGTTGTGAAGGAGTCACTTTGGGCTCTGGCTCATTGTGATCAATCAATCAATCAATGGATTAATGGAGAAAAGAATGAAAAGAATCATTAAACTAGTTCCAACTGTAAAATCCTGCTTTTCCATGAATGATGAGGAATAATCATCTGATGAGATCAGATATAACAGCAGAACATTTACTGCTGTAACACTGAACTGTTACTGAGTACTCTGACTATTTGTACTGTGTGTATTAGTACTTTTACTGCAGTAAAGGACCTGAGTGCTTCCTCCAGCGATGGAGATGAAGATGATCTTCATAGTTTGGGTGAAGTGAGCCTTTAATCGCTGTGTTTGCTTTAGTTTCTTGTTGTTTCGTTGTGTTGATGCAGTTTAATCAAGTCGGTTTGAGGCCTCGGCGATCTGTGAGAGCTCGTTCAGCTTGCCCAGAGGGGGTGAGGACGGGTGGAGGAGGACGGGGGAGGAGGACGGGGGAGGAGGGTGAGGAGGAGGGTTAAGAAAAGGTAATGTGAGAAAGCTGGAGGTGACAGCCATTGTGGGAAGGTGTGAACGACAGAGAGAAGAGAGGAGGAGGGAGGACTGAAAAGTGCTCCTTGTCCTGTGAGGAAGAGGGACCTTTTGAGGAGGACCTTCACCTCCTTCTTTCTGCCTCCCCCACCTCCCCTCCTCCTCCCCCCAATCCCCCCAATTAGACAAACATTAACATCAATTAAGGGCCCTCACGGGAACACAGGCTCTATATAATTACCTTAATGGGCGGACGCTTTCTCTCCGTCCCTCTCTCTTTCTGTCTCTTTCTTTGGACCCTCAATCTCTTAAACAAACT